>CAMOHE010045293.1:1442-30917 GCA_946598075.1 Artocarpus hirsutus | reverse complement strand
TCTCTCAATTAGTTGGAAGGAGAGTCACCTTGAGGAAGAGCTGTACGTGTGAGCCCACACTTACTCCGATCGTGGATAGAGAATAGCAAAGAAGACCAGTTGGTTGAGGCTCTTTTGGAACGTTACTTCTCTACACAGATTTTGAGAGCTTTTCGACGAATACAAGGTCAGTAAGATCAGGTTAATTTATACATATAGCATGTCAAACTTGTGTTTTGAAAAATACTCTGATTTAAAATTTTTAAAATTTTGCTGCTTATTATTTTTCCAACACTTAACAATATTAGTAATTGTTAAGTGTAATAAGTGTAATGCTATGAATTTTTATCATATTTTTAATATGGTCTATTTCTCTCATTCTCCATCTTCACAAATATCCCCAATAAATCAAATATCTTATGTCTAATTTTATTATTCAACAAAATTAATGTGAGTGCATTTAAAATACACCCACTTAAATTATACATGAGAACTTTTTCTTAAGTACAACATCCTTGTCTTCCTTATTTTTTTTTTTTTTACTTTTTTTGTTTGTTTTGATCATTTGATATTGTTTCATATTATAGGATAATACCCTTACTGAGAAAACAGATTTTAAAGCAACTACTTGGTTGAGTCTTGTTTCCTTCCAAAACATTGAAGCCTAATTGAATCTAATTGTATAATGTAGACCCCTTTATAAATAGTATTTCATTGATAGCTTGGTAATGAAAAATAGGTATCTCAACATATGTGTTAGATCATTGCATGGACCAATAAGCAGATAAATATTTGGTCATTATAATTATTATTGTACTGTTAGTAAATTCTCATATACAAGTTTAGCTAATAATAACACATTTGTATTACATTATCAATAGTCATAAAGTTATTTTTTTTTCATCAATTTGATTTCAAATTGTTTGGTGCAGAGTGAAGACTTGGTTCATCATGGAAGAAGCTTGATGTAGTAGAATAAATAAGCAAAAAAGTTTTGCTTTACTAATTATATTTTCTATGATGTTTACATTATTATTTATAAAAGTATTTTACGAGTTCAAGGCTACTAATTAATTTTATTAAACTATATTATTAAAGAGTTATGTTGGTTTGTTATATAATAGTACTATTCTATTAATATTGAAATTATTTTTATGTATTTTTATAGAAACAAAAACAAAAAGAGAGAAAAGAAAATGGTTGAAATTTAACTTTGTTGTCACATTAGATTTCCACCATGTTTCTTAGGTCTCTTTTGGTCCATGTATCTGAATAAAAAATCTTAGTTAAATTGAGCCTAAGATCTAAATTATTTTTTAGTAAGGTTTAAATTTGATGAAACTCAACTTAGATTGAGTTTTGAATGGAAAATCTAAATTTTATTTAATCTTTTTTTTGGATATGAAAATCATCTCATATTGAGTTTTGAATTTTCCTCTCTCTCTAATACTTTTAGAAAAAAGTATCATAACTTCTTTATTTCATATCTGATAGAGATATTTTTCTTTTATTATATCTGAAGCGAAGGGTGGAAAAAGTCCTTATCCACATTGTCTATTAAAATATATCAAGTATATTAAAGTTTTATTAAATTTGTTAGTAAATCAAATATTTTCAAATCATTGTTTTCACCACCTATCCAAATAGAAATTCGAATTTTATTCCCTTTTTAGATTAATACTCAAACTATATGTCCAAACATCAATTCGGATAATAATTTAAATCACACAATTTGAATTGATAAACCAAACTGGGGCCTTAATCTCCATTTGACTTCATTTACAAGCATTAAGGGTGAGTCCTGTATATTTACTTCACTAAATTGTCTTCTCATTTCTCTTATATATATATATATATATAATTGTATATATACTCTATGATGTATTCTATAGTGATTATTTTTTTGTTATTGTTTATATCATGCAATTATTTTGTTGTCTTTGATTATATATGTTGGATTTGTGCCTTAAATATTGAAAACTAATGATGTATTTTAAAAGATATTTTAGTTTTCAATAACTAATAATGCTATATTTTATTTACAATAAGAAATTATCATATTTACTTTCGTATTGTTGATTGTATGATAAACAAACATAGGCACTGTAACTATTGGCATTATGTCTTGAATCATGCATATATAAAATTATATGCGGAAAGATATGATTGTAAGATTCAATGTCCAAATCAATAGTTCGTAGTTTGTGAAATAAAGGCTGGCACTTTGTTCCTTATAAAGTTGTAATGAATTTCCACATCTAATTGTGGAGGTGGTTTATCTTAACCATTAGAGCATGATTGACTCTATTTTTGTCATATATCAGACTAGATCTGAAGTGCAATTAATTTAATAATAATTCTATTTATCTGAATCAATTTACTTTGATAATCATTTATATATGATCTTAATCCTAAAGTAGATTTATGACTTTATATTTATAGCTTGTGTCTTTTAATATACGAAAGGCAGGAATCGATGAGCATGTTCTTTATCAGTATGTTGACTGTATGATCTAAACTTGCTAGAGCAGAATCCATAGGTACGGAATCTATAGCTACTTAATAAGAGTCGAGAGAACAAGGTTTGTAGATTGTTAAAGTCTATTCATAGACTTAAGCAAGCTTCCTGTTCTTGAAATATAAGATTTGAAGGGGTTTAAACAAAATGTGAACAAACCATGTGTTTATAAATGCATTAAGGATAGAAAGTGGTTTTTTTTTTACTGTCTAAGTAGATGACATTCAACAAATTGACAATGATGTAGGAGCATTGTCATTGGTCAAAATTTTGTTGAGCAAATAGTTTGACATAAAGGACTTAGGTGAAGCTAATGATTTTCTAGGAATCTAAATCTTTCGAGATAAAAAGAACAAAATGATAGCTTTATCCTAAGCTTCATACATAGATAAAATTCCTAAGAATTTTTCAATGTAAAATTCTAAAAAATGTAGGCAACCATATAGGTTTAAAGTTACTCTTTCTAGAAGATGTGGTCCATGGATTGACAAAGAAAGATAATATATGCAAAAGTTGTTTAATACTTCAGTAGTAAGCTGTCTTATATATGGTATGCTTTGCAAACGACTTGACATCTATTATGCAATTGGGATAGTAAGTCGTTTTCAATCAAATCCAAGGCCGAACTATTGGTTTGTAGTCTAGCATATTTCCAAGTACGTGAGAAGGACTAAAGGTTATGTGCTAGTGTACTTTGGTGAGCATCTAACACCTCTTGGATACACTGATTCTAATTTTGAATCCTCTTTGGATTTGAGAAAATCAACTTCATGGTATGTGTTTACTTTAGGTGGAGGCACTATTGTTTCGAGAACCGTTAAGCAAGGTTGCATTGCTAATTCAACTATGGAGGCTGAACATGTGGTTACCAGTGAAGCTTCAAAAGAAGAAGTGTGACTTTGTAAGTTTCTAGAAGATCTTAAGGTAATTCATGGTATGGATAAGCCAATTATGTTGTACTATGATAACCATGCAGTGATAGTTAATACTAAGGAATCAAGATATCATAATATGAGAAAGTACGTGGACCGAGAGTATCATATGATAAGGGACTTCATCGAGGATGATGTGTTGGATCGTATCTAAGGACAATATAGCTGATCCTTTCACAAAAAATTACCTACGAGGACCTTCGAGTAGTATATAGAGGCTATAGGGATACGTAAGTTATTACATTTACTTACTTAGGGCAAGTGGGGGATTGTTATGCTAGGTACCCTAAGGATAAAATGATATTGTTTTTAAGACATTTAATCAACAAAGGGTTTATTATTTTCATATATCAAATATTGTCCTCTTTATGTCAATCATGTTAAATATATGATAAGCAAATAAAAGTCTGAGACTGTCAATATAAACCTTTAAAATCGTGCATATGATGGGTGATTATGCTAAAGACATGAATCTTAAGGTAATAGTCTAAATGATAAAAGGTCTGCAATTGAAGGAATAAAGTTAGACTATTTATTCATGTTAATATTGTTATGTTGTCTACATCTCTAACGGGAAATGGCTTGTCTTAGTCATCAAAGTAAGACTCCAAGAGTAGAGACATTTGTATATTGTCCTTGGAGACAATATATTGGATCGGGCCTAACGATAAATTGATTTGGTTAATAATTCTATTTGAGTAAATCAATTCACATTAGACAATCATTTGTGTTACATCTTAACGCGAAAATGAATCAATGAGTCTGTATTCTTGACTTGTGTCTTTTGATGTATCAAATGGTGAAATTATGAATCAATTAAAAGGTACGCATACTAGTACATTGGAGACATGATTCTCGAATGACATAGACTCGTTATTGATAAATATAGAATCTATACCCCTTTTGTAGAGTTAATGATATTCTATTATAAGCATTATCGTGTAATTAGACACTAGAGTGCTTAACCATTTGAATACTTATATGTAATCAAATGGTATACTATATATATTGATTATAATTAGTAAGTATTCCAATGGTGTGATAATAGAATATAAGATAAATATAATTACAAAGGTAAAACAAAATTTATCCTTAAGCTGAATATGGATATCCTATGGGGATATTACATATGAAGATTTGCCACGAACGATTAATTTATTAGAGTTTTGTAATTTATATATATAGTTCAAAAGTGCAACTCTAAGCTTTTAGTTGAATAGTTTTAGCGTTGATAATTATAAATTTACAAATCGAGGATATGTTATTTTATAATTATAAGAGCTTGATCTACACATGTCTATCAAATTCCCTTTACTAGCTCACATAATTTTTATATAATAATATAAATTGGTAACTTATGTTAGTTCTTTGATTAGTTTAAATTTGGTGGTTTGGATTTAATAATTCATGTTTAGTTTATTAGATGAATTAATTTTATGAATTAATTCAAAATTAATGTGTTGAATTACTTAAATATATTTTATTTCAATGGGATTATCTATATGTGACTATTTTAATCAATACAACTTCTCTATCAAGTTAATTGAATTAAAATTGACTCTATTAAGGATACCTAGATCAAATGAAGTAGTATTTATCTATTTGGCTCATGATAGGTTTATCGGATAACTCTCAAAAGCAAAAAAATGTGTGACATGCGTCAACCATGATCAAGCGGTAGACCTCTATAGGGCATGGTCGGCCGCCCCTGCCAAGTTAGCAAGCCATGGCTCACATGTTTTTATGACGAGATTAGATCCAAACTCAAATTTTGAGGTCTAATATGATCAAATTAAGCCTCCATCTAGCCACCATAAATAAAAAAAACATGTTCCTATGGGTTTTCATTGTTAAGTGAGGCCATTTGAGAGGTTTGAAGAGATTTCAAGGGAGAGAAATTCGATTACTCAAAATTGTTCAACTTCTACAATAGTAATTCTTATTCTCTTATGTTTGAGGGGTGAGGTTGCCAAGAGGAGAATTGAACAATACGTGCAAACTCGCACTCTGGTCATGGAAAAGAGAATAATAAAGAAAACTAGTTGGTTGAGGCTCTTTCAGATGCAATTCTCAATAACAGTTCTATTAAACAATTTTCTATCATAACGCAGCTCTAATTTTACAAGGAATGAAAGATATATCATTAATTTATCTTATGTAGCACGTCTAATTCATTTATGGAAAAAGGTTAAGTTTAAAAATTTTAAAATTCTGACATATACTCATTTTCCAACAATTGGTATAAGACACATCATTTTACGAAGTTTTCACCGAGTTTGTGATCATATATTATCCATATAAATTATGTGATCTGAACCTCTAATATGCTTAAATTGAATTTTTTAGAGAGTTGGCATACTAAGGTTTCTATATACTTATATGTTGTCATGAGATTATATAGTGAATGTTTATTATTTAATTATTGTTAAATAAATTTATGTTTTAATTATTTTTTAATTCATTAATTTTACCTTTTATGGTTCCTTAAAGGTTAAAATGTGTATCTAAGTTTTTCATATAATTAGATGACAGTCTATCATCACCATCTAGGAGTTGTATTTTATTTTTCTAGATATTATGTAAGCCAGAAATGGTATAGGTTTTGGCTGTAAATTTTTATTAACTTAATTATTCTAAGAGAAGACAAATCAAGATGGGGATGATTGCAAGTTAATTTATTTTCTATGTTTATAAAATTTTCATAACTTTTTTGAATTGTTTTTTTAAAATTACAAAAATAATAGAAAAAAATAGTTCTCTGGTCTAGTCTACGATGGAGCAGTCAACCGCCCTATGCAGGGTGCGGTTGACTAGGCACGACTTCATAGTCGTCCTACCCAACAAAGCCGGTCGATCGGCCCCTGTGTTAGGCGGGCGACCACTAGGCAGTAGAGAGCTATTTTGTGTTGTTTTTGCAAAGTGTTGTTTTATTGAAATAATTCTAAGGAATAAAATCAAGGATTGAAAAGTGGAGTAAAAATGAAGAATTTGAATGTTCAAGATCATATATATTCATTTGGAACTCATTGGCAGTCAAGGGATGAGATTCGGATGCAAAATAAAGGAAAAAAAGAGTTAAAATCGGGTGTAGCACGTGGCAACCTCGTGCCATATTTTCCTCGTCCCCACTCGGAGAAAGCTCATCCTCGCAAGAAATAGTTTCATGCAGTCACACTCTCCCCTGGGGCAATTCAAGTGAATTCCAAGCACGGCTACTACAAAAGGAGCTCACCCCCATGCGTCCCTATTTTGAAGCCATGTTACTTGTTTTCAACCTTGATAATACCAAAATCTATCAAAGCCTCACTTAGAAACATAATTGAACATCAATTTTTCATTATTTTTCTAGCCATCTTTTGGAGGGAAAAAGGAGAAAGAGAAAAGAAGAAGAATTCTCTTCAAGTTCAAGAAGTTTCATCCATATGGAGATTTCTTCTAGACCATCAAAAAGGTTTCCTTTTTCTTTCTTTCGTTTGAACTCTTATTATGTTTCTTTTTAATTTTCCATTGTCTAATTTTGAAATTATGTTAGGCTAATTTTTTCTTCGGTTAAGAGTGATTTCAAAACCCTAGTCTTAACTATGTGATTGATATTTTCAAAATTATTTTCAATTTTTTCAACCTGAATTGTTCATGTTTCTCTATTCTTAATGTTCAAGATTTTTATTTTGTTTCATTTAGGGTGGCCAACCAAGTGAGATAAAATAATGATCTATTGCTATATTAGGAATTATTGATCCGTAATTGTCTTGATTTCCTAATTCTTAGTAGTGAATTATGATTGATAATTGCAAGAGGCTTTTGTTAATTATGGTGAGGAGCATAACATAATTTGAACAATCCAAGCTTATGTGTTTGTTATCTAGATCAACATATCTTTTTCAATGTAATGCTTTTATTGAGTTGAATCTAGAAAGCTTGTTCTAATTATTTGAGGGAAAAGGATTAAATAAAGAGCTTGTTTTGCTTAACGATGCACTAAGAAAAGATTGAGATAGCAGAGTGTATTATTATTTATGGTTGGTGATTTCGATGACTAAATTCAGAATAATTTTGTATTCAATTAAGAAATTGTCATCTAGTGTGGAGAATAAACATTTAAGTTCTTGTATTAATATCTTTTACAATCTCGTGCAATTTAGTTTCATTTTATTTTTGTATTTTGTTCTCTTTAATTTTAATTTTAGTTAATCATTTAAAAAATTTCCCTATTTAATTATTTAGAAAATTATTAACTTATTAGTTAAACTAAATACTCTATGGGAACGACTCATGCTCATTACTACATTAATTAACAACGAAATCTTATAGTAAGACATTAATGTGGGTGTCCCTCAAGAGCTTACCAAATTTTGGCACTAGTCGTTGTGGATTGAATTAATTTGTTATTAGTTTTCTTTTTGTTTGTTTTTAGGAGCTTGTTGAACGACTTTAGTGGATTAAAAGCTTTGTGGAATCTTCAACCAACATCAAGTGTGAGCCATCACCGACCCCCTCAACATCTAGCAACTCTTTCAAAAATTTGGTACACCTAGAGAAGAAGTAATGGCAAAAAACAATCAAACTTTCAAAGAATTGATGGCTCCAATTCTAAATCGACAGCCATTGTATAGAGTTCCCTACCCTTGCAACCCCATTTGAACTAAAATTAGGGTTAATCCATCTTTTTCCCTAATTCCATGGCTTTGCAAGTGAAGACCCACATAAGCACCTTAAAGAATACTATATGGTGTGTTCAACTATGAGACCGATCGAGATAACTGAAGAATAGATCAAGGCTAGCACCTTTCCTTTCTCTTTGGCAGATTTCACCAAGGAATATCGCTACTATCTACCTTCTGACACCGTCACCACATGGAGTGAGGTGAAAAGGCTCTCCTTGGAGAAGTAAGTTCCTACTTCAAAGGCGGCAACTATCTGGAAGGAAAAATGTGGAGTCTTGCAATTCAATGGAGAAACACTTTATGAGTATTAGAAGCGGCTTAAGAAGTTATGTGCTAGTTGTCCCTACCACCAAACTAGTGACCAACTCCTCATCCAATATTTCTAGGAGGGGTTAACATCAATAGATAGGAGCATGATCGACGCCACAAGTGAAGGTACACTAGGTGACAAGACCCCGGAGGCCGCAAGAGCTCTAATTGCAAACACAACGGCCAATTCTCAACAATTTAGCAATGACCATGACCCACCACTACCAACAAAGGAAGTGAATAAGGTTGGTACCACTTCCATTGAAAACAATTTTCTCACCTCACTTCACTAGTGCAACAAATGGCTATGGGACATATGCAATAAGCTCAAAATGTGTAAAATTTGCTCCACAATGGACCATTCCAAAGGTATGTGCCCGACTATGCAAGAACACACCATGGAGCAAGCTAATGCCATAGGTGGATTCTCGAGACAACAAAGGAAGTATGACCCCTTCTCTAACACTCACAATGAAGGATGGAGGGATCATCAAATTTTGAGCTAGGAAAGGAATCAACAACTAATGGCTCAAACTCCTATGATCAATTAACCATCAGGCTACAATCAACAGTCATAACAATAGAACCAAGCCCGACCCAAACCCGCTCTACAAGTTTCAACCACGTCTCTTGAGGACATTGTCAAAGCCTTGGTCACAAACACATTGCAATTCCAACAAAATATTAAGGCTTGCATGCAAGACATAGAGACTCAAGTTGGCTAATTCGCTAGTGCAGTGAGCTAGTTAAAGGCTAAAAAGTCAGGAAAATTGCCATTGCAAGTGGTGGTAAATCCAAGAGAGAACGTAAGTGCCATCACATTAAGGAATGGAACATAAATAGAGACTTTACCACCTAAGCATCCCATGGAAGAAGAAAATGCACCAAAGGAAAAAGCACTTGAAAAGAAAGAAGACACTGCCTTTTCCACCACCAAAACCTTGAGTTCCAAGGCAAATCTCAAATACCCTATTCCACTTTATATTACTCATCCTCCTTTTCCAAGCAGGTTGGCCAAATCCAAAAGATAAGAGTATGAGAAAAGGTCCAAGTAAATATGCCACTCTTAGATGCCATCAAGCAGGTGCCTCATTATGCAAAGTTCCTCAAAGAATTGTGCACCTCAAAGTAGAAACTCAAAGGTAATGAGGTAATAGGTGTGGGGGAAAATGTGTCAACGGTTCTACAAAAGAAGCTTCCCCCTAAATACAAGGATCTAGGTACGTTTACTATACCTTGCACTATAGGCAACATAAGGTTGGATGAAGCATTGATTGATTTAAGAGCATCAATTAATTTAATACCATATTCTATTTTTTCTTCTTTAAATATCAGTGAACTTAAGAAAACCGGTATGATTATAAAACTTGCCGATCGCTTTAATGTTTATCCTATGGAAGTTGTGCAAGATGTTTTGGTGCAAATGAATGGAATGCTTTTTCCAACGTATTTATATATGCTTACCATGGAGGATGAGTTCTTATTCAATCAAACACCATTGCTACTTTAGAGGCTATTCTTGAAAACTACTCGGACCAAGATCGATGTGTACGAGGGAATATTAACAATGGAGTTCGTTAGGGAGGTGATTCATTTCCACTAAGAAAGATGATGAAAGCAAGGAACCATGTCAGGCTGAGGACAATAAACCAAGCTTGTAGGAGGGAACCCAATAGAGGGACAACACGTTTTAATAGATTTGATTTTTGTCACTCTCCTTCATTCTATCCTTTGTTGTTTTTATTATTTTTTTGTTTTTGTTTGTTTTGTTTGCTTAGGTTGTCTCTTTTCCACTATGTTTAGTCTTACATTGAGGACAATGTAAGATTTAAGTGTTGGGGGAAGGAGTTTGGATTTGTTTTGTTTAAATTTTGTTTAATAAAGCTTAAAAATGAAAAATTTACAAAGAAATTTACAAATTTTTCGGTCTTATTTTTGTTTTTAATCAAGGTTTTAAGTAGTTTTGTGTCTTAGGATCCCTTCCAACTTCATGGATGAGAACTAAACATCAACTCTTATGGATCTATTTGACTATAAGGGTTGTATTCAATCTTGAGGTCATTCTTTTATTAATATGTTTTTATAACAATTGTGTTCATAATTTATGCACATAGCTATGTTATTTGATAAAGAAGCTCACATGTTACATTAAATAGATTTTTATACCCTCACACTAATTCTCACTTTAATTTTGACTTGCTAGGATTGAATGTTAGAACTCTCCTAGAGGTCTTTCGAGGTGAACGGTTGGTCGAGCATCACTTGAAAAAGGATTTAAGGCTCTAGGATTCCTAGCTCCAAGGCCAAATAAGCCAGAGCCCGATTGATGTTCCAAGAGAACAACCCCACTAGTAAGCCAATTTGAGCCTTTCATGTAGACTTTTTTATTTGGCTAACCAAACTATCTCTTTACCTAGCTCGATTATATTCATATATATCCTTTACCTTTGTTCTAAAGGTGAAGTGGAGTATTAGAGACTTATTTTATAAATAAGGGAGATTTTACAAGGAATTGGGATAAGAATAGAAGATAAGAGTGTGTGTGTGTGTGTGTGTGTGTTGGGGGGCGGGAATGATTCAAGGAGAAAGGGAGAATTTTTGTAAGAATAGATCAAGAAAAAAAAAAGAAAAAAAAGAAGGAAAGATGCAAAAAAAAAAAAAAAAAAAAAAGAGAAGAAAAATGAAAAAAATGAAAAAAAAATGTTTCAAAAACAAAAGAAAAAAAGCGATACAAAAAATCAAAAAAAATTCTGTGAAGTGTTTTGAGCTTTCCTATCATATTTTAGGTATAACAAAGTAATTAAAATGATGAAAAGGCCCAACACAATGATATCCAACCTATATGATTTTTAGTGGTTTTGAGAGGTGTTCAATGAAGAATTTAAGAATGTCTCTAACTCTATAAAGTCTTTGGGATCTTTGTCATTTCAATACCTTTTCTTTCTTTTAACCATTACTATTCGTTGGCCCTGTTACAACCTATATCGAAGACCTTTTTGATTTCAAGTGGTGCCTTCAGTGTAGTGGAGATTCATACCAAAGAGGGAGCCTATGACGTTTAATCTTTGCAACCAAGATTATATGGTCGCTTTTATGAAGACTATAAGGTTTTACCTTATTCAAAGCATCGGTAACATTGACTATTTCACACACACACAAGTATAAATGTTATATAATATATTAGCTATGGAACGACTAATTGATTCAATGCAATGCTTGTTAGATTTCTAGTCTATAATTCTTATTGTTCTCTGAGACTTAAAGTTAAAAGGATAGTGTTACTTTGTCTTTTTCTTTGTGTTTAGGTTTTGCTCGAGGACTAGCAAAATATAAGTACGAGGGAGTTTGATAAGTACATAATTTGATATATTTTTATATTTTTCTTTCTTATATTTATTTTGTTAGTTTGTGAATTTTGTTGTGTTTATTTGTGGTTTTATGTTTTGAAGGTGTTTTAATATGAAGGATTGAAAAGTGGAGTAAAAATGAAGATTTAGAATGTTCAAGGTCATACATATTCATTTGGAACCCTATACTACCAAAGCCTATAAAAGCCTCACTTAGAAACATAATTAAACATTAGTTTTTCATTATTTTTTCAGCCATCTTTTAGTCAAAAAAAGGGAGATAGAAAAGAAGGAGGATTCTCTTCAAGTTCAAGAAGTTTTGTTCACGTGGATATTTCTTCATAATCGTCAAAGAGTTTTCCTTTTTCTTTCTTTCCTTTGAAATCCGATTATGTTTTTTTTATTTCCATTGCTTAATTTTGCAAATATGTTAGGCTAATTTTTTCTTAGGTTAAGGGTGATTTCAAAGCTCAGCTATGTGATTGATATTTTTAAAATTATTTTGAATTTCCTCAATCAAAATTGTTTATGTTTCTCTATTTTTAATATTCATGATTTTTAGTTGCTTTGTTTAGGGTGGCAAACTAAGTGAGATAGAATAGTGATTTATTGCTATATAGGAATTCTTGATCTGTAATTGTCTTGATTTTCTAATTCTTAGTAGCGCATTGTGATTGATAGTTGCAAGAGGCTTTTATTAATTATGGTGAGGAGCGTAACCTAGGTTGGAAAATCCAAGCTTATGTGTTTGTTATCTAGATTAATCTATCTTTCTCAACATAATGCTTCTGTTGAATTGAATCTAAAGAGCTTATTATAGGTTATTTGAGGGAAAAGGATTAAGGGAAGAGCTTGTTTTGATTAACGATATACTAAGGAAAAATTGGGATAGCAGAGCATATTGTTATCTACGGTTGGTAATTCCAATGGTTAAATTGGGAATAACTTTTTCAATTGCGTAATTGTTGTCTAGTAGTGGAAAATGAACCTCTAACCTGTTTTATCAATATCGTTTACAATCTCATGCAATTTAGTTTTGTTTAATTTATTTATTTTGTTTTCTTTATTTTTAATTTTTGTTAATCATCCAAAAAAAACACCGTTTAATTATTTAGAAAATTAATAACTTATTAGTTAAACTCAATACTCTACAGGAACGACGTATACTCATTACGGTTTTAATTAACAACGACATCTTATAGTAAGACATTAATTTAGGCATCCCTCAAGAGCTTATCAATGGTTGTTTATTAGATTGCTTGTAGCATTGCTTGTTGTATTGCTTGTTTACTTTATATTATTTTTTGCCATCTGTATTGATAAAATATCATGTAGAATAGGAAGTATCGCTTATTAAAAATTTTCACACATGTTTTAACATAAAACTTTGTTTCCTAAAATATTGTGTAGGAGAAGATTTTTGAAGAGGGGACTTAAGGCCTCCAACATTGGTCCATAAGTAACACATGATAGTTCCAACCCCTAGGAAAGAATGCATCATATACTAGGATGGATTTCCAAAAGGATAATTTACTTGATTATGTTTTATCATCGTTCAACCCTAGGTGACGATTATAAACCATGGATCAAGTAGTTGAAACAATAGTGAAACACTGAAGGTTAATTTTATTATTAATCTCTCCTTAGAGCTCTATTCATAAAATTAATGATCAAAGAATGCGATTATTAATATATGCTAGATCAAAACGAGTCTTAGATTGTATATACTAATCGGATAGGATTTGTGTTTCTAATTGAATTTAACAAGTCTCCCCTAGGCGGCTTTTTAAATTATGAGTTAGGAATTATCATCATACGATTATGGTTTTTTTAAGGTTTTGACACATAAAGACATTATATATTTACTTATGTGTTTGTGTTATCTTAATAAATTGTTATTGCATGTTTGCTTATGTTTGTTATGTAATGTCTCAACTCCCTATAAGGCCCACCTAGCGGGACCCCCAGCATAATCGAGTCTTATACTCGTTACTCATACGTACTGTTCCTTCTGGGAACCTTGTAGCCCTCAGAGATTTCTTCGCATCTCCCAACACTTGAACCTAAGACCTTCCTCATTGTAAGGTTTTTAAGCAAAATGTAGGTACCAATTGATGTTTTAAAGCAAGGCTTTTAGCCAAGGCTTACATGCAGAAAGAAGGAATTGATTAATGAGAAAACCTTCTCTCCAGTTACCATGCTTAAGTCTATCAGGATTCTCTTATCTATTGCTACATATTTCAATTATGAAATTTGGCAAATCGTCAAGATTGCATTTCTAAATGGCCATCTTGTAGAAACCATTTATATGGTATAACCACTGAACATTTATGGACTTATATAAGCCTTTAGATCATGAAACATTATATTTGATCAAGTGATAAATCTTATGGTTTTGATCAAACAGTCAAAGAGTCATGCATCTACAAGAAAATATAAGATAAGAAAGTGATGTTTCTAGTCCTTTATGTTGATGATATTCTAATCATTACAAATGATGAGTCATGGAATGGCTGGCTAATGTAAGACTTAGGAGAATCTAATTATGTTCTACGTATCTATCTCCTTAAAGGCAAAAAGAAAAAGTTGTAAGTATTATCACAAGCCTTATACATAGAGAAGATATTTAAAAAATATTCTATGAAAGATTCCAAAAAGGGCACTCAGCCCATGAGACATCAAATCACTCTTTCCAAGAATATGTCTCCTAGAACTCCTCAAGAAGTTGAAAGCATGAAAAGACATCTATATGCATCAACAGTTGATTAGTCTTATGTATGTTATGCTATGTACAAGATAGGATATATGTTATGCGGTTAGAATTGTAAACCGGTTCTTATTGAATCCAAGAATAAGACACTAGGAATCAATAAAGCATATTGTTAAGCATCTTCAGAGAACAAGAAATTACATGCTTGTGTATTTAAGATCGAATCTTAGTCTTATTAGATACATAGATGAGTTTTCAATCTGATGTGGTTTCGAGGAAGTAAACTTCAGGTTCAGTGGTTACCTTGAATGGTGGAGCCATAATGTGGAGGGATATTAAGCAATTATGTAGTGCTGACTCTACCATGGTAGCTGAATATGTTGCAGCTTCAAACACTACGAAAAAAGGCTGTATGGCTCTATAACTTCTTGAGAGATTTAGAGGTTGTCCCTAATCTTGAGCAACCAATGATACTATATTGTAATAACAGTGTTGTTGTTACAAATGAAAAGGAACCAAAAAGCCACCAAAGAGGAAAACACATCGAGAGGAAGTATTGTCTCATAAGAGATATTATACAACAGAGTGATGTGACAATTTGCAAGATTGATTCAGAGAATAACCTGGTTGATCCTTTCACCAAAAATTTGTAGACGAAAAGTTTCGAGGGCCATCTAGAAGGCATGGGAATTTGAGAGATGTCAAGTATGCTATAACGCAAGTGGAAAAATGCTGAAATTGGTACTTTATAGCATCATGTAATTTCCATAATGGACATTAGAAGATGTAAGTCTTACATAATTAATAAAATCTCTTATCTTTATATCTTAATGCATGTATGTGTGTACAAATATTATAGAGAACCTAATGCATATAAAAGACTATAATTAAGCATATGAAGTCTTCATTATACAAAGGATATAATTATATGTACCTAGCATAAATTTTGGTTTACAATCAGTAGATAAAGCTGGACACTTGATCTTACTTAAGATTGTGATGTTGTCTATTCCTAATATAATGGAATAATCTTTAAGAATATTATAGTGATATAATTGCTAGATAGAGACATCATTGTGTGTGGAACATATTAAACTTAAACCAAGATAGAATTTAATTAATTGTATAATACGGTCAAAAGAAATTAGAATTCCCTAATTATTGATCATTGTAAGGATAATTCTGTCATCCTAAAGTGATTACTAGACTTACATCTACGTATTATGTCTTTTCATTGTCAATGGGTGAAATCTCTATATACACAATCAAAAACTTAGTATATTGGAGACATAATATTATAGGTAGCTGAAATACAACTCATAGATATGGAATCCATAGCTTCTATTAAATAGGATGATAAGATAATATTCCCAACAGCATTAATTTAAGAACTTGGTGAAGAGTACGTGCTATTTGATAAGGAATATCAAATATACCCAAATCCTTATTTATGATTTGTTCAATAGGTCACATTTTAGATAATTTAACGAAACTCATGGATAAAGAAGTAACTTAAGAGGTTACATGGAAGACTATAAACCTAGATCTATTTATGAATATTATTGTGTAGAGTAATATCACATAGAAAATGATTATATTAATGGATGACCGTATTATCAATGTTTAATGTTTATGGTTCCATATAATTCATGTATATAATTTAAAAGTGCAGCTTCAGTTTCCAATAGTAGCATAAACTAAAGTTAGTAATTATTATTAATTAATTATGAGATAATTAAAGTATAATAATTATTAGAGCTTAAACTATATATGTCCATTGAGTCTCCTTTGTAGCTCAATAATATTCTTTGAGAATAAGTCAATATAAATTGCCTAGATTATTTCTATCTTAGAAGCAGAATTGTAAATTCATACAATGGTCCACCTGGACTATGTGTGGCACTACACACTATACTTGGAGTATATGTGGCGTTAATTCCATGTGAAGGAGAAGTAAATATATTACATGATCTTCATGTAAGTTGTTTGTAATCTCAATGTAGGAAAAATATCTTTTTCAAAAGTTGAAAAAGATACCCTAGGATGATTATTTATCTCATTAGATATTATAAATAATAAAGAAAATCATGAAATTATATTTATTTTAAAAGTTAAAATAAATAATATCTAAGTTTGTACCAAAATCAAATCTTAGTTAGATACCAAATGGATACAAGATCGCACACTTGGAGGTAGTTGTGACACGTGTCATACTACTATTAAAGCACTAAAAAACACTCCTAACTACTCTAGACTAGGAGTGATTTTCAGTAGAATTCTAGTTGGATTCTGCTCCAAGTAACTCCTATCAGTGTATCTATAAATAGATCTTAGAGGTTTTATTTTCAATAGGCTTTTCTCTAGCCTCTATCTTATGTTCTTTAAAGATCTCCCCTTTAGAGCTTTAAAGAACCTATGCTAAGAGAAGTTGGAAGGAGATATTAAAGAGATTTTCCAAGAGATCACATGTAACGACCCGACTTTTTTGAGCCGTTATGTAGCTAACTTGCTTAAACTCATTTTCTTAATCTTAGTCTTACTTGCTAGTAATAAGAAAATATGAAAGAATTTTTTTAACTTACTTTTATTATTTCATGGACATCCAAAGTATATTTATAACATTTTCTTAAAACTATACAAGATGTACTTATAACATCTTGCTAGACGTAACTAGTGTACTATTAGCCTATTTCATCCTTTAATATTTAAAAAGTATTTCAAAAAACAGAAATTAACTGTAATGATACCCATATCCCAACCACCATATCTGTTAGAAAAATAGTACGCAGTGAAATTTTAAAATTTTTAATACTAGAGTATTTTCTAAAGTACAAGTTTGACATGCTATATGCATAAATTCACCAGATCTTACTAACCTTGTTTCCTGAAAATCTTTTGTAATCGATGAAGAGAAAGGACTTTGTAGAAGCATCTCAACCAACTGGCCTTCTTTGCCATTCTCTATCCATGATCGATGTGTGTGTGGGCACACTAATACAGCTCTTCCATCAGGCAACTCTCTTTCCAACCAATTGAGAAATACCTAAAGCTATAGTTCGTAATTTGTGAACAACAGCTCTCCCGGGAGTTTTAGAGTCTCACTAGCAAAGTACTCACTCTAGATTTCTCAATTGATCTAAATAACAGTGAGTCTCACTCCCCTTTTTATAAAGGTTAGGCCCATAGGCCAATCCTTATCAGATAAGGCCTCAAAATTCAAATCAGAATCAATATCAAATAAGATCCGCATGAAAACGTGTGATCTATTTATTGCTCAATCGATAGGCTAAACTGGCAGATTGATCTGCCGAACTTACTCCATCGGTAGGCTGAACTTGAAGATCGGCCTACCAAACTAACGATTTTTTATTCTTGTGAATCTTTATTGTCCTCCCGAGATTCTTGGGATAGAGCCTTATTTTTAATTCAAATAACCTAATAGAGAAGTTATCTGATTAAAATAGTCATATCTAGATAATCTCTATGAAAATAAATATTCTTGATAATTCAACAAGTTTATATTAAAACTTGAATTAATTTATTCAAAATTAATCCAATAGATAAACAGACATGAATTATCTGATCTTGATAATTGAACAAGTTTATCTTGAATTAATTTTTCATAAAATTAATTCAACCGATAAACACAACTGAATGATCTGATCCTATCGAATTTTAGCCAATCTGATAATTTGACATAAGTAACTAATTATTCGAAAAGCACGCCGTATTGTTATAGGATTTAATATGAGCTAGCAAAGGAGACCTGATGGACCTATATAGTTTAAGCTTCTGATAATTACGAAACCCAATATCCTAGATATACATCTCATAATTATCAACTCCAACGCTACTCCACTAAAACTTGGAGCTGCACTCTCGAACTATATAGAATTACGAAGCCCGTATAGCTAAGTCTCCATGACATATTATAATGTATCACATCTTCATAGGATTTTTCATAATTAGCTTAAGGATAAATTCTGTCTTACGTTACCGATTTTTTTTATCTTACATTTCATTATCTCACCGTTGGAAAACTTACCATCCAAAGACGGTATACCATTCGGTAATGCCTATGTATCCAAATGGTTGAGTGCTCTAGTTTTTCAATTATAAGATAACGTATATAAAAGGATATCATCTACTCCTAAAAAGGAGTTATTGATTCCATATCTATGAATAACAAGTGTATATTATCAAGAGTCATGCCTCTAACATAACAGCATGCATACCAACATAAAATGTACCCTTTGGTATATCAAAAGACATAAGTCAAGACAGCGGGCCTATTATTCATCTCAAGATTAAAATACAATACATATAATTGTCTAAAGTGAATCGATTTTTTAAAACAAAATTATTTATCTAAATCAATTCACTTTATGTCCTGATCCAATATATTGTCACTTCTAACAATGTGCCAATGTTTCTATTCGCGGAGTCCACCTCTAATGTTCAAGACAAACCATATCCTGTTAGAGATATAGACAACATAATAATTTTTACATGAATAAAGTGCTCAACTTTATTCTCTCGATTGCGGATCTTATAATTTAGACTGTCGCCTTTAGAATCATGTCTTCTGTATAATCTGTCCATCATATGCCTAATTCTAAAGGTTTAGATTGACAGTCTCAGACTTTTGTTTGCTTATCATACATTCAACAAATACAAACGTAAAGAAGACAAGAATTGGTATATAAATAATAAATAAATTCTTTATTGATAAAAATGTCTCCAAAAACATATTACATTTTTACTCCTTAGGGCATACATGTCTAACAATATCTGTCTCACCGCTACGCCCTACTCATTAACTAGTTATATTGGTCTCGTATGGAGCTACCTACAGCATGAAGGAACTTAAAATGGTCTTTCATCTAGTAAATTCAAACATATCTCACAAAAATGAAACATTCTTCATAAAACATTTCTCGTAAATATCTTTCATAAAACATTTCTCTTAAAATACTTCTTCAAAGAAATACTAGCTGTAACACAATGTAAGATTCTATTTATATTCAATTATGAACATCTTATCATCATTCTTATCTTATTTTAAACCATGGGCTTAAGCGTATGTGTCAACAAAATCGACTACGAGGTCATAACTTTAGCATAATTCTCCTCTCTATGCGAGACTTGTCATGCTTGTTTCTATGAAAGGCATGATTTTAACCTAATGCTTCTCTCTATGAGAGGCTTGTAAACCTCATAATAAGGATACCGATACAATATAAAACATCTTTAGTTTACCAATCTTTAAACCTGGTGAGCATACCATATAATATGAATTAAGGTTTAAAACAATAAGCATAACAAATTCTGTACATGCCATAAACATAACTTTATATTTAAAATACTATGCATAACAAAAGCAAGTGTATTTTAAACATAAACAAAGACTTAAAAACCTTTTTCTTCATATCATAGGTGAGGCTTAAGACTTGCTTAAAACTCCTTCTAGCATTTTTAGTTTATCCTTTTCCTTTTTATTAATCAGCTTTGTGTCCCGCTCAAATGATACCTGACTATTAGAAACTAGAATGAGTCTACACTATCGATGTACTTCCATACTGCTTAACTTAATGTTCTATAGTCAAATTTCAAGTCTAACTGGATGGTTTTGCCATCACGGTAATGCTGAAAATTTCTCATATAGAGGCATTAAGCTAAATCGGAGAGCCTGATGTCCGTTTTAGCCCTTTTGTTAAAATAACAATTTTGCTCTTTGTGAGGATTTTGGGAAAAAAATTTACAAATCCTTTCGAGCTTAAAATCTGTGGTTACTCACTTTTCCATAGTAGTGTAGAAAAACAAATTTACATAGTGAAAAATTTAGTTCCACATGATTTTATGGTCTTGCCCCAAAATACAAAATTCTTCACATTTTTGCCTCTAGAACCAAAAATAACCATTAGTGCCATAACATCTAGTTCTTCATAAGGATTAAAAGTTACAAAAACTCCTTGGTCAAACCCAAACAATTTCAAAATGTTTTTCTTATTTTACCATTTTTGGAATTTCATGAGTGAATCTTGTAAAATTCATAACTCAAAATATGTACAAAATTGATAGAAATCTTGTTTCACGAACCCTAAAAGTTTCAATGAAGTTACAACTTTTGTGTTTTAATTTTTTTCAAAATCAATAATCTTGATGAACTTATAGGAATTTGGGGAAAATTTTTTCACAAAAATTTTTTGACTCAACATTTCCAATGAATCTTATGTCTAGATATTAATTTGGCCTTTAAGTGCCCCATATACACAAATCTTTGAAAAAGGCCCTTAAAGCACTTTTTGTACCAAAACATTTCTTAGCTTGCTCTTCTAGGGTATAATCTCATTTTAACATTTTCAAACATATCATCAAACACTCAACCCTTAAAATAATTATTTCACATAGTTTTCTTTACATCTTATAGTCCATAACATTACCTCAAACACTGGGTATGTATAATAATCAAAACTTAAACTTAACCAAGATTAGTGTTTAGGGTTTTACCAAAGAAACCCCAAAGCTTGTTTTCTCTTTTTGGTACTTGAAACCTTTTAAATTCCTTGACAACAAGTTAGTGAAACAACAAGTAAAAATCTTATCTAAAAGTTGTACGAAACCCTAAAACATATTACGAAAAGTTTGGGCTCTACCTTCAAAACTCTTTAAACTTCCTCTAGAACACTTGTTCTTCCTTGTTTGAATGATTGGAGGCTTTTTTTTCAAGAAAACTTCTAAGAGTATGGAAGCTAGGGAGGGGCCATTTTGAAAGGGAGAGAATAGGAGAAATTTTAATGAAATAAAATACTTTTTTTTCAAGAATAACCTTAGGTATTTATAGATCCACATGTGGGACTAAATTGCAAAGAAAATTTCTCCCATATTCACTTGGAAAAATCAAATTTCTTTAGAATTTTGAGGAAAATTCTACAACTTTTAAGGTGTCCATCTTTGACTAAGTTTGAATTTTTAGCAGTCCAATTCTACACTATGCAATATTCTTCCTATATTGCTGGTATACTTTCCTTATATAGTCCATTAGCTTCCACAACATTCTATAACTATCCATATCCTCATACAATATAATTTCCATACTGCTTAATTTTATATAGTGATTTCATACTACATAATTTCCATATTGTATAATCCTTACACTGCATAATTCTCATACTGCATACTTTCCATATTGCATAATTCTCACTGCATAATTTTATGTTGTATAATTTTTAAACTATATTTTCATTTCAAAATCTACGGCAGCTTATCCAGCAATAATTAAGTTTTCCAACTTATTTTTCCCGTACATATTAACTGACTCTTATCTTCATATCATTCATACTTTGTTTTACGATTATTGTGTGATATTTAATCTTATAGACCCATATTTACTCTTATGAGATTTCTCACAAATAAATAGATTTAATCAATAATCCTTGTGACACTTATTTTACCTTCAAGGCACTTAATAAATTTTTTAGCACAGTTTTTAGCTCATTTGTACATAAAGTGCTCAACATAACTCTTAAATATTGCATATATTATGTACCAAGAATTTCTTAGGTGTTACATCTCACCGATGCCTACACACCAATTGATTCAGAAGGAGAAGAATAGCAAAGAAAAGCTGAAGGTTTTGAAATACTTGATCATCCAGAGCTCTTGCCAAACCCTTAAGTTTGTCTTTTATTCAATTATTGTATGTAGCATCATGAGAAGAATCTTGAAAGATTAAAAAAAAATTTAAAATATTCTATTGTGTTTCATATGATTTTTGGAGGATAATCCAACATAAATTCCAATAAAACAATATATGTTCAAAATAAATGACACATGAAACACAAGGATAAACTTACTAGTCAATTGAGCTTCTACAACTGGTGCTCTTTGTATGTGGATGGTCTATGAAACCATTAAACCAATAGCTCTTATACCAAACTGTAAAACCTGTCTAACTTAACCACACTGCTAATATATAATTAAGATAGATGGCATTATATTCTTTTTAAAACTAATATAACTATTCAAGAAAATAGCCAGCAAAATTAATCCTTTTGGACACTTTGTAATTTTCAAACAATTATGGATTTATACTCACAAATGGGGCCGGTGAAAAATACAAATAAAACGCTATCCAAACCATACTTATAACAATCTCATAGCAATTACAAGTACTAAAATATGATTTATAAACAAAAATATACCCATGTAAGGTCAGTAGTGTCCATATACTCACAATAATGAATAGCATGCTAATCAACCTCCTAACCAACATTATTGAGACACGCCACCATCTGCATCACAAGAACTACATGAGGTAATGCCTAGTAAGTAAAAACTATGTAATTCAATATAGTGGCATCATATATGGACTCATAAAATTTCGATCGTACCTTTCATGTCTTAAAAATATATAATGCACACATAGTTATACGCACCATGAGTCGCCTGCCTAGTTTTATATAAAGTATACATGCACACTAACAAACCTTTACTAAACAATAAGCGCCTCAATCTAACCCATGAGACAATGTAGTTCTCTTATCGTAAGAACTTTAAAAAGGTCCAAAAATGATTCCAATCTGTCCCATGAAACCATTTGAGTCCCAATCTAAACCATAGAACTAATTAAAGCCATTTAAAAGCAAACTATATAGCGCACACATATTAGTCTCTTTTTCATGCTATGATGATTTTCTTTAGAAAACTATACATGTGACATTATGCCATGTGTGCAAATAATCTAGCAAGTCACATATATTACAATGTTAATCTTGTGATGCAATTGAAATGAATTTTTACTTATCTTGTATCGAGACAAACAATAACTAGTAGAAGACATTAGTGTCCCATCAAGCTAGCTGTAACAGTGAACCTAACATTATTTATCACAGCTTTTTTGTGAACATTTACAAATACCGGCCTTCAACATATAAAATAAATTATATAAATACAAACATTACCTGTTCTCAAGCATACAGAGTATCCATATGTCATGCCATTTCTTTTCCATTGGATAACTAAAGTTCTAACTCACTTATGTGTATAATCTATTTTCTTCTGTTTCTTTATATAGGCGTGAGCCAAGTTGAATATGCATGATCAAATAACTAGAAGCAAGGAAACCATTACCAAAAAGTGAGGTAAATCTTGACAATATAATTTATAAATCATGCCATGCTACTTATATAATCTACTAAAAAAGAAAAAGTAACAAAAATTCTATAACTAGAAATAGTAATGGGTCTGAATAGATCAAGATTATCTTTATTCACAAAATCACACAATCCAAAAATAATAATAATAAATAAAATAAAATAAAATATCCCTACAATCATGTCTAGTTAATATCTTCTTTAAATATTCCCATCAATTTCAAGGTACTAAATAAAAAATACTCTTCTTACATGAACTTCTTGCTCGCAAAAAGATTTAACTTCATGAAAGCGGAGCAGGGAAAGAATTACCTTTTTCAAAGTATAGAAAACAAGAAAACTTACAATTGACGCCTTCTTGGTTTATGGCGTTATCTTCTAGCAAGTTAAATCATATCCAACATCATATTTATGTTTTTAAGGGGGAAAAGAAAACGGTTGAATTGGGAAATTGTGGATAGTGTTGAGCGTTAATAAATAGGCTAAAGTAGAGAATAGAATAAAAATGTAGTAGACACTAAAATAAAAATGTAGAAGACACTACACATTGAGCATCTATATATGATGCTACTCTACTCATTAAGTTACCGACATAATATCAAGACAACATTACTAGGAGACATACAAAATTGCACATGTAAGCGTAATAAAATAGCTTCACCTGACATTATATGTTTACACTCTTTTACCTAATTCAATAAATAGAATAATGTAAATACAAAAAGAAACAACCTTTATACTTAAAAAAAATATAATGCATACTAACAATAATCAAAATAGAATATCTTTGACACTTAAACCAATTATTACTTAATGAAATACTAAACATACACGATTTTAATTGAAGCACATCAAGAGTCTTAGAAGAAAAAACTGAGCAATCACACTACACCTAATAACTTAAAATTAAATTAATAAAAATTAGGCATCTTAATAATAATTATAATGCAATGCAAACACGTTATTATTGGCTAAATTTTTATTTAAGGATTTATGGGCACCACATTATACACTATTTTTAGATCCTCAATATCTGTTTTACAGTGATTTAACTAAGTTTTACCTTTAATTCCCTGATTTTTACAATTTTTACAATTTAGTCCTTAACTGATTTCTCCTTTCTCCTGGACTTCCTTATTACTTTGTCCGTTATCTAGGCCCTTTAAAACAAGTTTTTACAACTTACAAACTATCCGTTTCATTGCATTATCAAACTTAGGATTCTAGGTCCTTTATTTTTCTAAAAACTTGACCTACTTGCTCATTGACATATTATTAAACTCTATGTTTGTCCAAAATTCATTTTTCCATGGTTTTAACTTTATTTAGAAGAAAATTACATTTTTGGACATGTGTTAAACCTTTACATTTTTAGACGCTGAACATTTTGAAAAATTTATCAAATTCCCTAGTTATAGTTCTATTATGGTACACGACTGTCGCATGAAGTTTTAGCCCAAAATTCCCCTTGTTTACTCAGTTTTGGACTTTGGCCCCAAAACCTAACACGGCTATTATCATTTTTGTATCCTATATTTTAATAAAATATCATATTAATACTTTACTATTTGAAATATATTAAAAAGGCACCTTGTGATGCTACAAAATTAATTAAGGGTTCATTAATAAAATGTTGCATTAAAATTTCATGTTACAAAACACATGCCCAAGGTACTAGAATGTTATTTTTGTAAACTACAATGTAGCCTTTTAATATTTTCAAAATAATAAGATAGTAACTAGTATGATGTTTTATTAAAAATACAAGGCATCAAAATAATAAAAACTCAACAAGAAATGACATCATCCATGTGATATGTGTATGGCACAAACATGCAATTCCACAAAGGGATTATGTTTGCATTACACAATCTAGGGAAGGAATAAAATCTCTAAATTAATTTCATTAGAGCTAGCAATGGGACCAGGACCCACAAAATTTAAGCCCTGATGGTTAACGTTTGACGCAGTTAACACCTAATTAACTTAAACAATCATTAACTTGAACTTATGTCATGATAAAATAAAAATGTCCTCTTAAATTATATTTGAAGCTACCTTTTATAACAATATTTATAATTAGATTAAGGTTAATTTTCGGCAAACCTCTTTAATTACATCTTTGTCTTTGAGCAATATTGATTTTCTAATGCATAAATTATTTATAATATAATCATAAATGTCATTAGATTTATTTAATATAAATTATGGATCAAATAGGTTTGAGATCTCATTTATCCAAGATACAATCAATTATCATGAGAATATCA
This sequence comes from Artocarpus hirsutus, assembly GCA_946598075.1. Taxonomy (NCBI): domain Eukaryota; kingdom Viridiplantae; phylum Streptophyta; class Magnoliopsida; order Rosales; family Moraceae; genus Artocarpus; species Artocarpus hirsutus. Next base: position 5,033 of record CAMOHE010045293.1, on the reverse strand, counting down.
TCACTCGTTTTTATGAAGTTATAGAATTCATATCAATGATAGACATTCCTAGCTACACGTAAAATTATATCTCCAAAATGTCTAGTTTCAATTGGCCTCATCTATCACATGTCAAATGATAGAATTCATGAATGTGAGTTCAAAAGTGACTAAAGATTAAGGAGACCTCGTACAAGGCCGTCATCAAAAGAACATACTTCTTTAAGGGAAAATTTTATGAGGTATTATGGTCCAAGTCAATGTATTCCTAATACATTGAGTACATCTATTTTGCAATCACTAGTTTTGACAATTTACGATAAAGTCATCCCATTCCTAATTTATATTATATGACCCTAAATTACATTCTTTATATATGAACACTTAAACACAATTCAAAGATCAAGTACAGTTGAGGAGTCTTAAGACATTTGATCAATGAATAATCATGTGTAACTTTCTATGAAATATAAATTTAAATAAGAATGTAAAAGTTTTATGCCAAAAATGTCGTAAAATAAATAAAATATACTTTCGCAGCTGCCCTAACAATGTAAACTTGCATGATTATAATTTCATATGCTATAACTAAAATAATACCATTCTCTCTTTAAATAATATATATATATAAATATATATATATATACGTCTCAAAATCTTATAAAATTAATAAACAACAAAATATCAAAATATTATCTCAAACTTTTTTCCTATTATCACCCTATATTTTCTTTCTTGAAGGGACCTGCCATTACAATTACACATTTCACCATCTACTCACCGTCGTATGTCTAATTTGCATTCAGAAAATGACGGAGGAGAAAATATTGTCTGTTAACAGAAGTTCTAGTATTATGAGCGGTATAAATAAAAGATTAAGGTCTAAAAGATACAAAAGGTGTGGCTCAGGAAGGAAGTGTAAAATTAACCCTTTTCTATTGTGAAAATTTTCCAAGCAAATTATTTTGATTGATTGGCATTAGCTAGAATCCTGAATTTTTATCTACTTGAAACTTTGCCGCTTAAAATTATTTTATTAAGCATATTAATCACTTTATATTTTTTTGTATATTAGCCTTAATCACAAATTTGGAAATAGAGATTAATTTCTGTCAAAATAAGCTCCTGTGGAACTCACGAGCTCACACGATATCTTGCATTCTTTTGATTGTTATCATCGTCTTTCTTTCTTTTTTATTTTTTATTTTACAGGCTTTATAGATAAAATTACCTTATCAACAATGCATATTTCCAAACGTTAAATTTTATCAAAAACCTTACTAAAATAAATTAAAAAAACTAATATAGCTTGACACACATGTCACAGTTTAAAATAGAGTTCTTACTGTAGCATATATAGTATCATCTTATTTTTGTAATTGCCTTTTGTAGGCAAGTATTATCATTATTATTTAATGTCTCTCTTTATTAATCATTATTTTGTTGGAATTGTTCAAGCTTAAACAGAAAAAGAAAATATTATAGACATTCAAAAGTCGTACATTAGAATTCTATAAAGTGAGAAAGTACTTTATAAGATGTTAACCTTTTAGAGGGATTGATGAAGCATGTGCTTTTAGGCTGTGTAGAAGTGCCGTTAAGCACATTTGACACATAGGCGTAGGCACATGACACGTGATGTGCATAGAATTGCTGCCTAAAAATATTTTTTAATTAATAAAATTAGTGTTTTATAAAAAATTCAAATTTAGAAGAATTTAATTTAATTTTGGTTTAATATTTTGAGAAGTTATCATTTTCAAAAATAGTAAATTTAAAAAAGGTATATCCTTTTTGAATGGATGGCAGTAGTTCTTAACAAATGCTTTAAAAGGTTGTCTTTTATGTTATAAAATAGAAAAACATGATCAGAATTTATTATAATTTTTTCTCATGTTTTTCCTTCTCTTTCCTAGAAAAAAAGTGTTTTATATTTCTTTGTGTTTCTTCATTATTGCTTAGTGCAGAAATACATAAAACATGCTCGTCATATCCTAAAAAAATTTGCAGTAATTTTTTCATAAGCAATCTCAATCGAGTCTGGCAAATAATATTTTAAGAAAAGCATATTTTGTACATATCCCAAAACCAAAGTTGGTGACGTGACGGTTTAATTAAAATATTTGATTAAAATTAAATTTAAATGCCAAATTTACAACATTATTTTTGGAAAATCTAGTGAAAGTATATTAGCATATTCTTAAAACATATTTAAATCATCTCATATTAAATTACCAACTTGGCCAATAATGCAAAAGAAATAATGAAAATAAATTTGGAATGAAAATCACTAAAATAACATCTTGAATTAAAACTTCATAAAGGCACAGTCCAGGTCATGCTAAACCACGCAGTACGTGCATACATAATTAAGATAGAAAAGGGGAAAAAAAAAGATATTCAAACAACAATCCAACAGAGAGAAATATCGAAAGTGCATGAAAACAATTAGATTATTACATGCCTTAATGGAAAACACAAATAGATAACTTAGCTCACAAACTCCATAAGCTATCTAGTATCAATTTATTCCGTAGTGTATTGAGTTCCTCCTAAGGGAATTTAAAAGAGAAACAAGTACAAAACTATGAGCAAAGAGCTCAATAGAATTGTAGCATTAAAAAAAAAAACTAAATAAGAATTTATAAACAAAGCAACCGGCTTAAATGATAAAATGAATTAAATAAAATTAAAATAAGAACTTACAAAAACGCATAATATGATTTATCAAAAATCATAAATAAATACTTACGTATTTGTAAGGCCTGAAATCACCACCGAAGTGGTTCTACGGGGTTTTGGGATCCGTGCCTTTGTTCGTCTTATACATGACCTGAACTCTATGGCACCATGCATTTAAAATTTAATTAACTGAAGAATCTCACGCTGATTAGTATTTGAAAGCCATTTCAAACATTGTCTCACCCAAGAAAATCTCATCCCAAGATATTGATCTTTTATTTATTAAATATACTTTAAAAATTATATTTTCAAAACTTTTTAAAATATTTTACTTGTAAACTCAATTCTTAAAATTTTTAAGAATACATTTTTAAGGCCAAATAGCTTGATATCACGACTGAGAAGGAAAAGGAGATAAAAATCCTACCTCAATGTCTTAGTGGGTATTTGGAAGAGTGGTGGGAACCACTTTTACTATAACATGTGAGAGTTTTACACTGTAGTAATTTTTTTTATTGTTACTATAGCATGTGAGAACTTTTTACTGTTTATAACTGAGTTTGTGGTGGGAACTGAGTGGTTCCCACCACTGCCAAACACCCCCTTAAGCTATAGAGCAGTCCTTCCGACTCTGTTCCTCATGGCAACAACTTTGCTCCACTAAGGCAGTGAACACTCACAACAATATCTCCTATAATGAACATCCTAATATTGAAATTAAACAACAACCGATTAGTATGCTTTCATTGTTCTTAGTATGCCATTTTATGATTTCAAAACAAACAATCATATGAACAAATATGAACATGTTTTAAATACAATTTCCATTGTTTTTGGTCTGAAAAAGAGGTAAGAGTCTATTTAAAATGCGAAAACAAGTGCAGAGGGCTGGGATTTCTTAAACAACAACCAACAGAGATGGCCGATTGA
>CAMOHE010045292.1:0-16708 GCA_946598075.1 Artocarpus hirsutus | reverse complement strand
GCGAACGCCACTTGTCAACGACGAAGGTAATGGGTTGCGACAGTGGCTAGACCCATTGTGGGCTGTGGATCTAATCGAGCTTCTAGTGCCGGAAGGTGCAGACGAGGTTGGCTGCTGTGGATCTCCGGTGGGATGCTGTGGGAGGAGGACGTGAGGCTGAGCATTTTTTTTTTTTTGAAGGGGAGGCTGAGCAATTTTAGGGGTTAGGGCAGGGTGATTTTTTTCACTAAAGGTGGAAGGAAATAATGGTCAGGTATTGAGTTGGTAATTTCAGACACGACCGCTTTATTTTTATTATATTTATATTTATTGTTTGCTTTTCAAACTTTAAATAAAAATGTTTCAAGAACCTTAAAGCCTTTAATATTCGAACTCATACCTAAGGGTGTTTTTTTAGCTCTTCTCACCACCATATTATTAAGTTGTCTTTTGATATTTAAGAATAATTTTTATTATATTTATATTAACTTTTTGCTTTTGAAACCAACAGTCTTACATCAAAAGTGAATGTCGCTCTCTTTCAACTCTTCTCTAATAAATGCTCAGTTTCGCCAAGAAGCTTGCATTACAAACGAAAAGCATTTATGCCTTTGAGGCTATTCTTTCCTGATGAGAAGAAAATAAAAATGTAGTATAAAGTATTTAATAATTTAAAAATTAGAGAAAAAAATTAAAATACATTTGAAAATGTTAAGAAAATAAAAATACAGTACAAAGTATTTAATAATTTAAAAATTAGTAAAAAAATTAAAATATATTTGAAAATGTTTAATAATTAAAAAGTATTGCATTATTTACATTAATATTTATTATTTAAAGCTTTTTAGTTTATTTTGATTTTAAAAAAATTATATAGAAAAAATTAAATATTAATTTTTTTAATTGTGGAAAAAAAGGTATATATTAAAAAATTAAATATTAATTTTTTTAATCGTATCGTGTTATTCATGCTAGAAACGTGTCATGTTCGTGTTTGTATCTTAGGCACGTTTATTAAACGTGTCGTGCTCGTGTTTGGTTTAATCGTGTCGTATTATAATCGTGTTGGCACGAACATGACACACAAACATGAATTGCCAGCCCTAATCAGGTGCTTTGGGTTTTACTTTTCATTCTATTTGGATGATGATCTTGAACCGTAGATCTTTAATCCCACCCTTATGACCGTTCTCTACCCTAACTTTCCGGTTAGTAATTTCATAGCGTGCAAATTATTAGTAGGAGGTTATCAAAAATTATTGAACCACTTCATGCACCGGTCCTTTTAGATGTGGACTATGGAGTTGCTTGATAAAAAGGTAAGTAAACATTTGTCTGAATTTGAAAAATATGATACAATTAATTTCAAAAAAAATATAATACAATTATATAATTTATGTTAAAAAGGGGCTATAATATATAAATCGGTTAATTATAAAATTATGCATTTTAGTTTAAACTATTTCTCAATATGTTTCTCTGTTTTTAGAAACTACAAAAAAAAAAATTTTTGAATTTTAAAAACTTGTTTTAATTTCATCTCTATAAATATGAAAAAAAAAATTAGGAAAAATAACAAAATTACCTTTAAAATGTTATAAAAAGTATCTTGTAGATTTTAAAACATAAAAATTTAGAAAAAAAAAAATCAAATCTCAAAAAAGAATCTTTAGTTTTATGGCTTTTTGGATGTTAATATCTTTTTAAAAAAATTTTCTCAAGAAGAAAAATATATATTAGAATAAAATCAGTCTAATTAAGGGCATATTTGTCTTATGACAATTTTTTTGGTCCAAAAAATCCACAAATGATAAAATTAAAACAAGTTTTTCAAAGTCATATGATAGCTTTGCAGTTTCTTAAAATAGAGAGATTGTAGACATTAGATCTATAATTAAATCAGATTGTGTTAATGCATAATTAAGAAGTTAACTCAGGTTGAATAGGCCCTTAAGCATGTAATTAAATGAAATAAATTAAAATAAAAGATATCACACAAAAGATTTATAGTGACTTGCTCAAATGTTGAGCTACGTACACTGTTAAAGAGTTTCTTCTTCACTAATAATCAAGCTTTGTATAAGTTACAATAATTTCTAAAATAATATATGCTTATCCGGGAGAGAGTGCGAATATGAGAAACAAAAAGAGGGGAAAATATTCACATAAAGCAGATGGAATATTCAGATAGTGATAGATGCCAAATTAGTAAGTTCTTGTTCAATTTACAGAGGTTTTAATTGACAAAATGGATTCTTGCTAGTGGGAAGTAGGTCTGCATAGTGGCTAATAGAATAGGACATGTGTCAAGTAGTTATTAGCAGTGAGTTTCAAACCACTTCATCCTAAGTCCCAGCTTGACTTAGTGAAGTTCAAATTCCATCTAGCAGTTTCTAACTTTAAATCAATTTCTTCATATTAGGTTGAGCATGTCGATTACAATGATCGTAAAGTTCACCTTTATTAAAGCAAAGTCTAATCTGATATAAACCTTATAAATTGAACACTTCGAACATGGAACAAACGCCTTGTTAGATTGGACTAATCCTATCCGGATCACATGTGATTAGCTTGTTCGAGTATAATTTCGTTGGTCTCACTTTGTTCACTATGTAATTTGGGCCATGCTTTTCACTAGGTCTTGACCTCCAAATTGTACCTCAACAGGGGTAAATTGAGAAATAATTAAAATTAAGAGATATAGTTCTGTAATTAACCCACATACAAATATATATGTGTGGTTTTAATTGATACGTTTTCAATACATAATATTATTAGTAGCCGTTTAATATAAATCCAACAGTTATAATAAAGTAGATAGTTGACTTAAAAATTTTAAAATAATTAATGAAGTCAATTGTGGTTAAAACATGCCTTTCTGGTTATGCAACAATCGGAGACATATCTATTAAAAACAATCTATATACATAAACGAATGAATTTTCTATGCTCTAGACAATACACTTTAGTTTCTTGACGCTTAGCCTAATAAAAGAGTTTCTTCTATAATTCTACACTGGCTATAACCAAGCGAGAAAATTCTTTGAACATGTGGGTCTGAGTAGGGACTAAGGAGGAATAAGCATACGATTAATATAATCTATTGAATTTTATGAATACGAGAGGTCAAACTTTAAAGTACAGTTTGTTGGTTTATTTGTTTTTCAGTTTCTTTTACTTTCTCTTTCTATAGTTGCAATAGCTTCTTATTTTTCTTTTTCCACGCTTTTTTTTCCCTGAGCAAAAAAGAAAAAAACCCTAAATTTTTAATAAATGGACAAGTTATTTCTTAAATTTAAAGTTAGTCACTAGCTAAATTAGCAAAAAAATTGTTGATATTTATAAATTGATAAGAATGTTTAAACATTTGTTTGGGTAAGTGGGTGGGTGGGTGCCTCTTGTATGTGACATATAGGGCCATCAATACAAATTATGATACAAGGACATGACACAAATCTGACATGTTTTTTAGGGTTAGGATAAAAAAAATTAACCATAAGTCATTTTAGTGTCAAACCAAAACTAACTCGTCAAAAAATAGGTCATGTTTGAGTCAACCTGTATGATACTAAAATGACCCATCTAACTTGCGATTAATTATTTAAATATTTTTCTTTATCAAATATTCTCATAAGACAAAACTCTAGCTAGTTTAATTTCAGACCAAATTTCAAACTAATTTGATTTTAACTCTTGAGCAATAAGAAGATTATTTTAGTTTGATCACTTGAAACTTTTTTATTATGTTGGGCTTGTATTTTGTTAGACTTGTTATTTTGTCGGTGTTAGATTTGTTATTTTGTTTGATGTTTTTAAAATTTTAGGACAACTTTTTTGTTGTTGTAGTGTGAAACTCATTTGATCCTGAGGAATTTGTTTTATGTTTGTTTTTATGTTACATTAATGTGAATTCAAAGCTCAAAAAGTCACGGGTTAGTGTGAATTACTACGGTTCATTAACGGGTTATAGATCATTGGCAAGTTGTGGGATATTGGCAAGTTGCGGGTCATTGACGAATTGCAAATTATTAGCATTTCATAAGTTACATAAAGAACAGATGAATATGGGTCGTGTTCATGTCAACCTGTATCAAAACAGGTCGTGTTAATGTTGAGATTTTTCAACCCGTTCATGTCATGGGTTGGGTTAGTGCCAAGCTAATTTATATAAAAATTAACCCTCAACCTGACCCGTCGATACAAATTGCTACCCCTAGTTACATATGGTCATAACTTTAATTTGAGGGTACCAAGTAACATTTTGTTAAAATTAAGAATAATATGTCAATATTATAAGTTTAAAAATAATTTACTAAATCAAGAAAGTTTAAAGGAAAAAAAAGCTAAATACCTTTTGTTCAAAGAGTTGCATCGGATTGGTTCTTTTTTTTTTTTTTTTCCTTCTAGAATATAGGCTGATATTCAGGAAACAACTTATCTATAGAGGGATTCAAATTATCAATTTAATTTTTGGTGTTTTAAATTATGTATAAATAATCATATGATGACATATTATTTAATAAAAAGTATGCAAAAATTAATTAGATACTATTTCAAATTTTTTAAATGATACGCTATAAAAGAATTTATTAAACACCATTTGAGATTTTAAAATTGAAGAGAGATTTGAATTTTCTATAAAGTACATCAAAGGCAGCATAGGTCTTATCCGATTATAAACCCTTTTTTTCTCTTATTTCTTTTTATAGCAATTATGAACAGCTTTGTCAGTGCTTTATGTTCAAAATATACAATCACATAATAATATCTCTTAGTTTTTATTATTTTTTAATTTGTCTTTCTGTTTTTAGAAACTATAAAGATATTCTTTGAATTTAAAAACTTGTTTTAATTTTATCTCTTATAGATTTTTTTCACTGAAAAATAAGATAAAAATATCTTTGACTAAACCTAGTTTGTTTATAAAATATATGGCTCTTTTTGAGAAAAATTTAAAAAGTCATAAAACTTAAGATGTTTTTTTTAAAAAAATTTGATGTTTTGTTTCAGGATTTTATGTTTTTAAAATATAAAATATTTATTATGACCATTTAAAGGTAGTCATGTTGTTTTCCTCAATTTTTTCTAGTTGTGAGGATGAAATTAAGATAAGTTTTTAAAATTTTAAGGATATCTTTGTAGTTTCTAAAAACAGAAGGACAAATTAAAAAATAGTTAAAAACTAATTGGTAAATTATATAATTAACCTATAAACCAAAAATGAATCATGAACAATCCATGTAATTTTAGTTAAAAAAAGGTGACCATTTAATACATAGGTTCAAAACCGTTTAAGGTGGTACAAATCATAGAAACGGTTCAAATTGACGTTTGATGGAATAATAATTGAGGCCAATTCAAACAATAAAGATGGTTTTAAAATGACCAAAACCTTAAAATCTAAACTTTATCCCCCTACGTTTATATGGTTTGAGTCATTTTCTATAGTTGAAACTATTCTTATTTTTGTGTTTTTTCATAAACTTTTTTAAATTCTAATTTTAACCTTAAATTTAACATGATAATTTTATTCATATTTTAAACATTTATACTCTTCAATTCCTACTACTTTATTTAACAAAAAACAATCGCTTTGGCGTGATGGAGAAAATTTTCCAAAGTTGCAGTGATGCTGGGATAGACGTGGGTTCCAATAAAAGGTTAAATGATGAGGAGTCTTTTGTCTCTTCTGGGAAGGAATCCAACTTTTTATGGCACAAAACCAACCGTATTTTTATATCACGTGCATGTTCAGAGCTCACAGCACCTTTACGTTATGGTTGGTTAGGCAAAATTTGGATCTTTTCAATGAACGCGAAAATATCAAACTCTTCTTCAATATGAACATTGTGCTAATTTATAAACCTAATTAAAATCCAAATATGGTTAATATTTATATTTCGTCACAAATATATTCGCTTATATCATAAGTTGGTCTATTGCAAGATAAAAGTCTTGTGAAAGAGATAGAGGAACATGAGCACAGAAAGATAAAGTGGAGGACACCCAAGGTTCCATCAAAATATGCCTCGTCCAAAAGGAATCCTCCGTTTTCTCCCCACTAGATGTTTGTCTTTTGGTTGTCCTACGCGTGTTAATTATATGTGATATATACATAGTCAATAGCGTCATTAATTCGCAGTAAAGAAAGTACGTCTATAATCAATGGATGATATTATTTATTCCAAAGAAAAATCATTCCACGGCCACCATTACCTAATAACCTCAGGTGCAATATTGATCAGTGGGCGTTCACAGCATAGTTGGAATGGATAAATCGTTGGTTTGAAAAATAAAAGTTTTATATTATAGTAACTTTTATTTTGGGTAAATTATACTAAAATTTTTTATGTTTTACCCACATTACAGTGATATTTTTTGGACCAAAATCTATCACATTGATACCCCTTAGACTTTACTCTATTAAATTTTTGTTTGAAATGATTAAAATGTGTTATTTAATCTCAACCATTTATCTATAAAATTAAATCCTAACTATTGATTAAAAGAAAAAAAAAATCGTAAAAGACTAACTAGAGAAAGAAGCCCAAACACTACCCCTTTCTCTTCCAACCCCTTGTTCCTCCATCCTTTTGCCCAACTGCCCCATCCAACCCCCCATCCCTCCATGACCTTCCTCCTGTCGTCGCAGCTCCACCCTTCACTAGTCTAGCCACCAAGAACCCCGTCTCCAACAGCCTAGACCACTCGCCACCCTGTGACCCCAACGAGGCCCCAGTCCATGGACCACCAGAGCCCCCCCTCATCCCCCCCCTCCCCCCCCACAAATGCTGTCAGCCCCTCTCACTTTGCGACCTTTTTCCCGTTGAGCCCAGCCCATCCCCACCCGCAATCTCGAGGAGGACCCCCTTTCTCAGACCACCGTAGTGCCTTTTCCACCAACCTCGTTGTAGCCCCCAATCGTCGTGCTACCCCCTTCCCAGGCATCCCCCACCCTTGTCAGTGTCCTCAACTCGCGCCTTGCCCCCACATTTGAGAGAGAGAAAAAAGATCTAAGAGATTTTTTTTTTTTAACAATAGTTTTCTTTTCTTTTTTTTTTTTTTTGGAAAGTGGAATTCTTTTGTCTTTTTTTAATATTTTCAAAATATTTATTTTTAAATTTTTATGAAAAATTTCTGTTTTTATTTTTGTTTATAATTTTAAAATTTTTGAAAAATGTACTACTTTTTATAATTGAATTATGGCTTGTTTGAGTTAATTAATAGTGGTTTTGTTGGAATTAATTAATTTTGGTTTTGTTGAGATTAATGTGTGATTTTGACTAGAATTGAAAATGTGGATTAAGAAGTTGTATGATTGGAGAATTGATTGTAAACTTTTGTGGACTATATAATTTTAGTCCTTGTATCTTATCTTGTTGTGGACATAGTATTATCTATGGAGAAAGAGGAAAAAGAAAAGAAAAGCAACCTTTTATCTACTATTCAAGTAAAATTTTGTTTTGAGGAATTTATTAAAGTTGAATTTACGGTCACAAGTGTATGCATATTGTGACCTTATTTTTAATGTCCAACAAGGGTAAAATCTTCATTTTTGACCACATAAATTACTAAAATTACTTTTTAATGGATGGAGGGACATTTTTGGTATTTTGAACAAAATTAATAATCAACTCATGGTCAACTAACATAAGAAGTATTTTTAGTAATTTTTTTAAATAGTCAGAGGGTGTCAGTATGATTAGTTTTAGTTCAGAGAATGTCACTGTAATTTAGATAAAATACAGGAAGATTAAATATAATTTACCCTATTTATTTTTTACTATAGTTGCTGAAAGTTTTATACTGTTTACTACTTAGAATCGTTGAGATACTAAACAGGCTTGAAATCTCTTTTCTTTTTTTTTTTACAAGTACAAAAGGATTGGGAGGTGGTATTTGGTCTCTAATTATTTTAATTATAAGATATTCTAAGGTCCACCAAGATCAATAAAGTAAATAAATCAACCTAATAGTACTCCTTTGACTAGGAGGAGGATCTCGGTTGTCATTGCTACCATTATAAATCTAATGTCGTCCGACATATTAGTTAGGCATGCCCTTAAATTAAAGTTATGAAACATTGCACTTTAAATACATCTGAAGAGGAGAAGAAAAAAAACGTCTTTATCGCTGCACTAACGCACCGGTGGTCATTCACAATTTGCTTGCTTGCTTACTTTAAGCGAATGTAGGTTAATAGTGAGAGTACTATTTTTTTTAAGGGAAAAACTTAAAATTTTTTGAATCAGATCAGCTAATATATGGGAGCCTAACTACAACGGAATAGACTTAAGAAAGCAAGCATTAACATTATGTTCATAAACGAACCTAGTCAAAACATAAGCTATAGAGTTAGCCAATCCAAAAATATGGGAGACGGTGAGAAAAACACCAGATCTCTGTAACTCTCTAATATCTTCAAGGATAAGATCATCATCACCTAGTGCTGGTGGGCTTACTACACCGTTATAGACAGTGATAGCATCTGTCTAGACTGAGTCTAGGGGTACACCAATCTCTTTCACAAAATAGAGACCTTCTTGCATGGCAAGACATTTAGCCGAATAGGGACTAAATTGGCCCATAGTTTGCCGAACAAAGCATGCAATGACACTACCTGTGGAATCTCTGATAATAGCTCCTACACCAACAAAGTTGATTCCGGAACTAACAGAGGCATCCATGTTCATTTTAAATCTTCCAGGGGGAAGGCACTTCCACTTGCAAAGGCATTTACGAGGATTCATAGAACTAAGACTCGTGACCTTGTTGGTCACCTAGAAATCACCAAAGACCCTACCAGCCATCTCCAAAACTTAGCTAAACTCTATATCTAGGTCGTTGAGCACCCAAATATGCTAGCTCCACCATATACCTCAAGCGATCATAACTAGCACCTCCAGATTAATAAGTTCTCGAGCCCGTGCCAATACAAACAAATACGATCAAAGGATACTGCGTGAACCTATTTGAGTATACACCAAATAGTTGAGCTTTCCTAGATCTCTCTCGCCCTTGGATAAAGCCATAAAGCATGCCAAATAGATTCTTCCGCTTCATTACACCTTGGGCAAATGCTCAAACACTTAATACCATGATTAGTGAGGGCCTTTTGACAAGGTAACATAGAGTGGTAAGCTCGCCACATGAAGATCTTAGCTTTGCTTGGTACATTCAGCTTCCAAAATAAGTCAACACAGCTTCTAATTTATCTTCTGTCGGGTCAGAAGATGAAAAATATTAATAAAATAAGACTCAACCTCCTTGATAATATCTTCTTCATTAGTTTTGCACACCCCTATAGAGTCTTCAATCCCCCGTATATAATTATTTTTCCTCCTTTGCGAAGCTTTCAAGTGGAAGAACTTAGTGTTCTTATCTCTACCTCGAAGCCAATCCATACGTGATCTTTGTTTCCAAAAATGTTCTTCCAATGCTAGAAGTCCATCGAGCTCCCGTTCTACCTCTCTCTTTTGTCTTAGTATATCCACTTGTCCCAAATTGTTATTTAGAACTTCCACCTCTTCTTGAAGCACCTTAACCCTGCGGGATATGTTTCCAAATACATCACAACCCCAAGACTTCAACGAAGAAGCACATTCCCCGAGCTTCTTAATCCATAATCATCCCCTCCCCTCTAGTTCACTTCGGCACCAATTCATGAACAAAACATTGTTGAATTTTTCCTCGGACGTCCATAGAGATTTAAAAATGAATCTTCGTTTTTTAGGACTTCGACCACTTCCTCCATTGCCAAACTAGTTCAAACCACACAGGCCGATGATATGATCCGTGATAATCTAGATTATGTGCCTGATGAATAGGGAATAAAGGCATCCAATCCTTCGTCCCCAATACACGATCCAAACATTCCTATATAAATTGATCTCCCTCCTTCCCATTATTCCAAGTGAATTTTGGCCACAAAAAGCCCAAATCGTTCAAACCACAATCCTCCGTAGTCTCTTGAAAAAGTTCCATGCCAAAGCGGAAGCATGCATTATCTCCCTCTTTCTCGAACCAAATACCTTCTTTGTGAAATAAAAACAAGGCTCGGGGATTTACTTTGGATAAGTTTTTGAAGCATGTTGAATACCTTAGGGTTCCCCAACCCCTGGATATTCCAACATAGGACACTCATGGCTCCCGGTAGGGTTAATTAGCAACCTCACCTGATCTTTCAACATTTATGCAATCACCTAAAGCCAAACAGACTCGTTTCTCTCTTTCCATAACCTCCCTTGGGACAAAGAGCACTTCCTTGTAATAACTCCTCAGCTATCACACTTATTGCCATCCTCACTACGCTGCATAGCACCCATTACAAATTTCTTCTCAGCAACTTTCCTCCCCGTGACCTTAGTCTGAGTATTCGACCCATTGGCAGTAAATTAGAAAGAATACTTCTATGATATATTTGACGAAAGAGCAACAGGACCTAAAGTCTCCTCACTACTTTACATGCATGCATTAGGTACGTAATTAATATCATGCACATCATTCTGACCAACATTGGGCACCAAGACCATTAACTCCTCTTTACCACCCCCTGTATGACTTTCTTCTAGCTTAACCTTATTATTGAAATTTGCCACCTCAACAAATTGTTGATTTGGATGAGTCAATCCATCAGTAACAGAAAGAGATCCTAAGCAATCAAGAACTTTAGCATCCCTTCCCAAAATACACAGGGCCCCCTTGATCAATTCCTGAAAATCTTACTTCTCAACCGTATATTTGGAAAAAACCATCTCATTTTGCCTTCGTGAGGATTCTGGCCATCAATTACCACCATGTCCTCTGCCTCTCCCAAAGCATGTGAAACTAGAAGAATCTCCTCCATGGAATTGATTCTGGCAAGAGCGCAACACACGAGAATAAGGGGCTTCAAGCCATGCACCATAAGGAAGATCAGAAAGCCTAGTCTTAGCTTCCATGGAAAAACTCAGACAATCCTGAACCCCATGACCGATCGTCCTACACCCATAACAAAAATCTGAGAGCTTTTCACGGTGTAACACTACTTGCGAAATCAGCCATCTTTTACTAAGTCAAATTTTGGCAATCCGACGTAAAGGCTTTGATATATACAAAAGACCACGTAAGAAACTTCAAATGCACCTTCCATTCAAATCCAAGTCTACATTCAAAAGGGTTCCATAGTACATCACCAACCAATTCTCCAACCTCTCGCGTTCTACCGTGAAAAGGCAAATGATGGATTTGAATCCAAAAATGCGTATAAGTAAAGCTATCTCGATCCACTGGCCCCTCCTTCTCAACCTTTCTTAAGACCAAAAAAGAGTTACCAAAGCACCACGGTTTATGATCAAGGACCCACTCCCTTTTCTTCGAATCAGTAAAGTAAAATGAGAAGACATTACCTACAACTTTCGAAACATCAGATTCCACGAGCCCCCCAAAGTCTGGCAATCGTACCCTTAAAAGCCTGCCTATTGTAAGGCTTGTTAATAACAACTTTCCTAGTAGACTGACTTTAACCATCTCTAAACCATTTTCTACTATTTCATCCGCCACCCCAATTACGTTGTCCTCCTCTGTAGCGATAGAGAAACGATCTAACTATCCAACAATATCCTCCATCACACCCAACTACGCACGTTCACACTCCAATTCTCGAAAAAAGTCACATAGAAGGGAAAACTCACTAAGAAAATTGGATTTAAAAAAACCCACACTCGAAAAAAAGTAGGAGAAGACACTCACAGGAAAAGAAACCCTAGGAGAGAAAACCTTCCTCTTTTTTATTTTGAGAGCGCAAGACTATTAAATTAGCATTGAGAGTACAATTTTACAATAAGCTTTCTATCCAAAAGTCCTAATGCCTAAGTCTGAATTCATTTAAAAAGAAGAAGAAGGAAAAGAAAAAAGGCTAGTGGTATTTGTGCTCTTGCTTATTGTCTTTGAGGAGGAACAAGAAGAAAAAGGGTAAATTGTTGGAAAGGACTGAACCTTTTTAAAAAATACAATTTGGTATTTATTTATTTATTCATTTATTTACTTACTTACTTATTTTTATAGCTCAACTAGGTCTAACCTTTAGATTTAGGTGCAAAAGATTAGTAATACTTGTGTTCTAGCTCCTTGTCTTTGAGGGGAGAAAAAAAGAAAAAATAAAGAAAATGCTTAGTTATAACCATTCATGACGACTTGCAACTAAAGATCTTGATTGATAAGCTACAAAAATGATTATTGATAATAAGATAACCAAGTAATTGATGAATATAAATATCGCGGCCTTGTATGGTTCTGTTTTTAAGATGTTTTTTTGTCATTTTTTAAAATATAATTTTCAAAAAAAAGATTGAAAACTCGTTTAGTTATGTTTTGGGCCCATAACAATTCCAAAAATATTCTACAAAAATCTTAAAATTAGCTTGAAAAATGAAAACAGGCTTTTATTGTTTGTAGTTTCTCTCTCCCCCATTTTCTCTATTCCCTCTCTCGATAAAAATTTGCTCAACTCTCATTATGTCCTTCGAGCTCTCTCTATTTCCAACATCAGCAAACTTAGCATCCCTTGCCCAGCCACCCTTTGCCCCTAGCGCTAAAGAACACAGCACCCCTTGCCCAATGACCCTTAACCCCCAACGCCCGCAAACCCAGCACCCCCCACCCAGTAACCCCCTAACCCCAGCACCGACAAACCCAATGTGCCCTGGCTACGACTTCCCAACCCCAAAGCCCCCCACTCAACGAACCCCCGACCCCAATGCCGGCGAACCCTATGCCCTCTGCCTATGAAACCCCGACCCTAGCGCCCGTGAACCTAGCACCCTCCATCAACTTCCCCCCCCAACCCTAGTGTCGATGAACCTAGCGCTCCCCACCTGTGTTGGATCTCCGTCGAAGCCTACGATGACCTAGATTGTATTGTCACTCAAGGCAATTTTACGAGAGAAAATTACCTCCAACGTGGTGGCGAATCCGGTGACGTGGCGGCTATAGAGGGATACGCAAAGAGATGAGAAAGAGAACAATGAGAGGGAAGAGAGAAGATACGGGAAAAAATTATGGTATTTTACATTAATGTTTTTTTTATTAAACATATTTTTGTTATAAAAAACATAGCAACGCACACAACCAAATACAATTTTAAAAACAATCTTAACATCATTCTCAAAATTTTCAAGAACAAAAATTAAAATAAAAACACTCCCAAGCACCAATATGTCTCTCTTAGACTTCCTTTTTTTTTCTGCATAATTCTTTTAGGCTTATATCTATTGTTAGTTATATCAACACATCTACACATATCTATTAAAAAGAGACGGTGTAGTTTACTATTTACACTCTTACATTTCACTATAGAGTTATTTTTATTCTCATACCTTGCATTTTTAGATTGTCAAAAAATCATACCTTATATTTGAGTTTTAACACTTTAATACCTTTATATTTTAAACTTATGTTAAATTTTTATTTTTTTCTCATTTAACAGTTAATTTTGACCATAAAAAGTCCTAAATATGCTTGAAGAAAAACTGAACAATATATTAAAAATATTGAGAAAAATCTAAAATTTTCAAAATATAAAGGACATTCAAGTATATTACACAATCAAAGTTGAACTTTGACATGACAAAAGGTAAAAATTTAATATAAATTTAAAATATAAAGATATAATAGTGTTGAACTTCAAAGCACACAATATAAAGTTATGATAACCTCAAAATACAATATAAAATGAAATTATCCCTTCACTATATATCAAACTTTTAGTCATTCTACATGTATTGTAGCTGAGTTTTTCATTATTCAATTCATCATAGCTTTTAATTAAAAAGATTGTACCTTATCTCATATATATATATATATATGCATAAATCTATCTATTACATGTGAGGTGCTTTTGAGTTCATTTAAGAAATACGTTAAAAATAATAAGTTTTAACTACTACAGAGTAAAATTATTATATGCAATAGTAAAATGTAAAAGTTTGTTATAATATTTAAGTTCTAATTTTAAAATCCAATGTGTTTTCTAAACTACGTTTTCTTTTTTTTTCTTTTTTTTTTTGTGAATAGTTGCTTTTTCATGGTTCTTTTTTTCAAGTGGCACCTCTTAACTTTTTATTCATTTCTTTTTTGCTTTTTCTAAAAAAATATTATACTTTTAGATGTAGTTAATTAGAATAATTTTTTCTTTTGATCTTTCTTTTCAAAATAATTTTCTCAAATATGGCCCCACTTAGATAGTTTTCCTTACAATTCTTGAAAATATTATACGACGACATTTTTTTTTCTTACTTCATTGAGTTATTTTCTCTCTCTTGTGTATCCACGCTATCATTTTCATCCTCATATGTAACTTCCTCGTTATTTTTTCTATTTCATTTATCCTTATTTTTGTCCATATGCTTTACCTATTTTACATATATAACTTTTGACTAAAACACATATTTTAATTTGAAATACGTATTTTAGTACATCTACTCTTTTTTTTTTTTTTGAAATCTTATATTTGTTAATCTACCTCATTAAACTATTTTTTCGATAAAACACTCCACTTAAGCAACTTTTTTTTTTTTCCAAATTGTCCCACACTTGAATATATTTGCATGCGGATTTTTAAATATTATCTTTTAAAATATAGCCTCTTTATACCTATGTTACTTAAACATCTTTGTCAAATGACAATTCATGGTCGAAGACTAACAAGATGCCATAACACAGAGACCGCACATTCAAGTTTCCATTGTGGCTGCGATCCTGCGGAGGACTTGGATGTGGTAGTGAAAGGACAACTCGTATCAATAAGTACATTCCAAACTCTAATTTGTGATAGAGCCGGTAAATGGCTAAAAATAAGATGTTTTTGGCTAAAGTGTTTAGAGTAGCATTATATGACCCGAGCGGGCCACAGCCCGAGCCTCTCACAGGCTCACACCCCATCTCGTGGGTCCCACAGTGGTGGGGCCCGAGCCTATGAGAGGCTTGGGTTGTAGCCCGTTCGGTTCAAAAAGACTTTTTTAAGTTTTATAAAAGTCAAAGGGCACTTTTTATAGGTTCAACCAAAAAATGTCAAAACGTAGCTTTCGGAACATTTATGATCCGTTTGGCAAATAGGTTCGAATTAGTGATTTTTTTCGAGTTAGTGATTTAAATTGTTATCTGAATTCATGTTTGGATGTAAATTTAGGTTTTAATCTGAGCATGGAATAAAATTGAAATTTATATTTGGAAAGATAGTGAAAATAATTTTTGATTTATTTACAAATTTAATAAAATCTTAATGTTAATGATCTTAAAAAAATACAATATGTATCTTAATTTATTCCGCTCTTCACTAGAAACACAATGAAAAAAGATTCATTTCAATTAGATATCAAATGAAGAAGTTATAATTTTTTTCCTCAAATATAGGAGAGAGAATTTTAGTTTTTATTGTAGCAAAGATATCCGAGTATCAAAAGTTTAGTGAGAATGAGAACTCTAAAAACTTGAATTTTTGATACTCAAAAGATTCAAATTTTTGAGGAAATAAACACGTATCTAAAAAATTTTTGATACTCGAATCTAAATTTAAGTCTATTGAGTCTAAATAATACTCAAAACAAACAAACACTTAATCTAAAAGCTCTTTTTTGGCTTGTTTGTTTAAAGCCGTAAAAAGTACTTTTTGCCTTTGATAAACAAACTCTAACAAAAAAAACTTATGCTTATGAACTGTCCAAATACCATAAAAAAGACTTATGTTTTTCTTTTTCTACTGCTTTAAGATAAAAATACAAGCTATCTTAACGCAGCCATGGTCTCTTTCAAAACCATGACAGCTAAAATCTCAATGTTTTCGTTTTTTCTAACGTCTACTTCTCAAAATTATTCACTGCCATGAAACATCATTATGAGGTTGCCTGAAAGAGAGGAAAAGTCGAAAATGGACAGGTAAACCATAAAAAATTTCTCTCCACTAAATCTGTCGATAAATCGATTTGATGATCTTCAATTCTTATCTTCCACGTCAGCTTTCAAATCTTCTAGAGATTAATGGTGTAAAAAAAAGAAGAGGATGAAGAAGAAGAAGAAGAGGAAAACAGTATCATGGATGCAAATTTTTCTATAACTTAATTATAAAGCCAAACCCCTTAATCAAGGCTTTAGCAAGCTCTAATAGTCCATTATCTCATCTACTATAACCATGTTTTTGCTTCCTTTATTCATCTATCTTCTTGGAAATTGTAGGGTAATTTAAAAAGGAGAACGTTAAGACAAGGATAAAGAATAACAATTGCTTTTCTAACAGTTCTACTCGTCAAGTGTGAAGAAAATATTTACATCCAAGAGGGAAAGAAATGCAGGCACTACATATTAGGAATTGAATTTCATCACTCTTTTACATTCTCTGTAGTGAATCTAATTTAGTCAAAAAATATAAATTAAACAAGAACCGGGCAACTAGAGAACTTCTTGGGTTCAAGAACTGGAGGATCAATGTCAATTCCCATATTAGCTGCGGCGCCTGCTATGTAATTGCTACTGATACGTACCATAGCCATCGGAAAATCATTTTACGAACAAGATCAAAGAAATTCCGGGTATTCCTTCAAGCGTTATCAATAAAGATCTCAATAAGGACTTGGTCAAAGCTAACAATTTCAGAATTTCAACATAATTGGAAACACTTTATCAGTTAGAGATGTATAGTGACAGAATCAAAAGTAAATTATTCTCCATAAAGATAAGAAGGGCATGTATCAAGTCC
>CAMOHE010045290.1:1794-15884 GCA_946598075.1 Artocarpus hirsutus | reverse complement strand
GCACAATCTGGTTTAGTTCTAAACCGTCAAGTCTTTGGAACCAGGTTGTTTCTTATGGTTTGGGAAAAAAGGAACTGGACTAAACCGTTTTAGAATGGTCTGATTCGATTTAAACGACAGTTTATGATGTTTTCAAATTGTTTTTTTGTTGTGATTTTTTGTACTAGTTTAAGAAGATTACATAAACTTTGAGTCTCTAATCTAATTTTCATCCAAGAAAAAAAAAAAAGATGAACAATTATAGACAATGGAGCTACAATCAAGATGCTAAAATTTCAAATTAAGTTATTGGAAACTTGGGCCCTCAAATCACCGTTAAATGGACCTGTTCACTTGAATATGTACGCAAGATTAGGATAAAATAAACAAAACAATGCAGAAATAAAAGAACACGTAAAATTTATAGTAGTTCACTCTGTTAATGAAGAGCTATGTCTATTGTAGTTCACTATGAAAACAATCAGTACAGGTTTACAAAGAAAATGAGAAAATAAATTGGCAGGGTTTCAACATCTGTTTTTTTTTTGTCCCCCTACAACAAAGCAACCTTCCCCCTATATGTAGAGCATGAGAAAGAATTATGGCCGTCAACCGTCAGGCGGAGTGGGATAGTGCCTTGTAAGTAACTGTAATAGTGGGACACGTGTCGGTTGATGATTAGCTGCAAAAATCACGTCTTTCTCATGTTTTAGTCCAAAACTTGACGTGTTTTAACCGTCAGAACGTGCTATTAACCGTCGAATCTAGATGATCAATCCGAACAAACAAGGGCCTAAAAGAGCGCGGATTATCTTGCATCAAAAGCTTTTGGAAGAAGTAATCGATAAAAACGAACCGAACGAATAGCTGATTCGATTGAGCTAATCTCATTCGATTTGTTCAATCATCATTATGGGGCCGCTAGGGCCCGTGGGCAATTTGGGTCGATCTGAATTGTATGCTAATAGTTAGCCCCTCACTCCTTAGTCCCATGTTATGGACTATAGGAGTGAAGATCAAGCTTTGAAACTGACTGCACGTGACTTGGATATCTTTTCATTTGTGCTGGAATCATTACCTTTCCTTGAAAAATCGTGACAATTAATTACCTGCAACACGTGTCCTCAAGCAATTGGCAGCTCATTAATGACCACTACAATGCTGACGTACACGCCTGATTCGAAAGGACGTCGCCTCGGTTTGAGCGGAACTTGAAAAGACACGTAACCCCAGCCTTCAGATTAGATGGCTCTAAATCGATCTCAACCGTCGATTTGGTGCCCTCAGATGGTATATAACTCGTTCCCTTCCTCACTTCTTCACTCCGTTTCTCTCTCTTGGAACTCAAGACCTTTGTTAGAGTTATTGTCACGTAGTTCTTGAATTATGAGTATTGTGACAATTTAATCTCCAAACTTTTAATTTGACAAATTATCCGCTAAATTTATGTTTTTTTTTTAGTAATTTTAGTTCCTAACATTGAAATTGACAAACAATATCTAAAATTTAACGTGTCGAATAACCACATCCTTAAATTTTATATAAATAGTTTTAGTAAGTGTGAAATGTTTAATGGGGGTTTAACAATAATAAATAAAATACTTTTTATGCAGTGTAAATTATGTTGTAAAATTTCAGGTTATTATATGATGGATACAAGATCAACTACTAGAAATCTGTGTAAATCTTACGACCACAAGTCACAAATGTCAAACAAAAGTTTAGAGAGTAATGTATCCTGGTGCTAATAAATTATAACATTCTTTTACTAGTCAAAAGCACGCACTATGCACGTAGTATTTCGATTGTTCCTCTTTTAAAATACGAGGTTTATAATGGACATATACACACATCCTAAAAGAAAATAATATAATAGACATATTTTAACATAATTATATATATATATATATATATATAAGGTTATAGGGATAAAAAAGAAAATTGAGATAGAAGATATAAACTATAGCATATATAAAACTGAGGAGCTCTTCCCACATCACTCCATGTGTCTCTCCTACATTGCTCCACATGTGTTTTTCCTATCATTTTTTTCTTTTTGCTTTGTTACTTTTTATTTTCTTCCTTTTTACTTTTGTTTTTTATTTTTTCTTTATTTTTCCTCATGATCTTATACCCATCCTTCTTTTTTTTTCCCTTTAACTCTTATAATCCTATATGCATTTTAAGCTGTGTTTTGTTAAATATTTTCTTCGTTTGATTATCTCTATTATATCTATAATCTACTACTATATTAAAAGCGTCAAAGTGCTTCCCTTGCACTTAACGCATGGCCTTTTTTTTAGTTCTTTTTTTAGGGAACGAGCGTTTCCATGCTTTCTCTTTTTAATTTTTTTAATTCGTTAATTTTTCTATCCCACCTTTTTTAACTTTCTCATTTTTTTTTTTTTTTTTACAATTTTCTTTGCCTAAGCACGCGCAAGCGTGTGTATATAATAAGTTTATAACTAGCATATATAAAATTGAGGAAAGCTCTTCCCACGTTGCTCCACATGTCTTTCTCCAATCTTTTTTTTTTTGGTTTTTGCTTTGCTACTTTAATTTTTCTTCCTTTTTTCTTTTTTCTTTTTTCTTTTTTCTTTTTTCTTTTATTTTTCCTCATGATCGTATATCCATCCTTCTTTCCCCCCCTTTAATTCTTACAACTTTATATGCATTTTAAGATGTGTTTTGTTATCCTTCAAAAAAAAAAAAAAAAGATGTGTTTTGTTAAAATATTTTCTTCATTTGATTTATCTCTATTATATATGATAATATTTTATTATCTTTAACATCTCTTTAAAGTGAGAATATATTTCTCATGGTGTTCTCTACACCTTGAAATGTCGAGATCTTTCTTTTTTTTTTTATTTGCTTATTTCCTTCTTTTTATTTTTATTTTTTTGTGTTTCTCTACAATTTTTTCCATCCTTGCCCTTTTGCCCTATATTAAAATATTTTTTCTCTTCTCCAAATGTGACCTTCATAAATTTTTTTCCCTAATTACCCCATCGGCTATAATTTCTTTTCAAAAGAATCCATATCTAAACATTTTTTAAACACTCTCAAAAACATTTTTTTACATGTACCTGAAAATAATTTTTAACGCATCTATGAAAGATAATTCGTTTGTCAATAGATATTCCCAAACAACAAAATGTTTGGCCTTTTGATTTTCTTTTTGGCTCTTTGCTTCTTTTTTTTTTTTTTTTTTTTTTTTTTTTTTTTTTTTTGTCTTTAGCTTTTTAGCGCTTTTTTTTTTCATTTATCTCTTTTGGTCTTTCACTTTTTTCTCGTCGCCATCTCCTTTTTCCCCCTGTTTGTGGTGTATTTGCACACTATACCAAACACCCTATTCGGCAAACACCACTGAGAACCCTATGGCGGCATTTTCCAATAATGCAATCCAACTACTTTTTGGAATTCTATCTAAGCATGTGTCATGCCTCGGGGTACAGGAGGTGACGTGGCAGTTAATTAAGATTAGTTAAGAAGAAATTTGAATAAAAATATAAGTTTAAGAATTTAATTAATTATGAAAAACGTGATAATTTTTTAAATTCTTTTTAAACAAACATTTGTAATGATTTGACAAATGAGATAGAAATGAAATGAAATAAAACATTAAGGAGGGCAAGGAGAGTACGTGTTGGGTCCCACCAGCCTACAACGTGTGCACACACATAGTTTCGACAATAAATTATTATAGTCACAGTCCAATCATAAGAAATAAAATTTTAAATAAAAGATGTCTTGAATTACTACAGCTACTAACTGACTTCGGATCCTCTATTGCTCGTGAGTCTGGGCAGTAGACTCCCGTCGTTCCTAAGCTAGATTTCACCTAGAGGGAGAAAGGTTTGAAAACAAGTAAAAAGTGAGCAAAGCTCAATAGGACTAAGGTTTAAAAACAGGTAGTTAATTTAAAGACAAAATTTACCTTTTTAAGAAAAAAAAAATAGAACAAAGTTTAATAGATAAATAAATAAATAAACACCTAATTAATTGAATAAAAGAATAAACAATTGAATAAATTTATTTAAACAAGTCTTATCAAAATGTTCATCTAAAAAGTACATTTACATTCTTTTCCGGGCAAAACATGATAACCACCACCAAAGTGACCTAGTTGGGTTTCGGGACCTGCGCCCAAGGTTGCACGCTACACGACCTGATCTCTAATTATGGCATCATGCCCTCATGTATATTTATTTTTATTTAAATCCCATGTTATTGAGTATTCTCAATTACATTTATTACTTGATTCATTATAATCATACAATTCTTGATAAGTAATGAAAATTTCTAAAAAAAAAATTTATCTAAACCATTCCTTGATATTCATTTTAAAAGAAGTCATTTTAGAAGAAATTACTTTGAAGGAAATCATATTGTGGCCAATAGCCCTCTCTTGAAAACATTCAAAATATTATGTCATTTATTGAAAACATTTTGGAAAGATTCCTTTAAAGTCAAAATCATTAAAACCTAGCTGCTAAAGAAAAAGGTAGAAGTCCTACCTCATTACTTGTGCTGGTGTCCCACACCACAGTTTCGGTCCGCTATACGTTAGCTCTGAGGAACCCGGACAACCTTAAATATACAAACCAAGTCTATCAGTATCTAGCTTAAAACATCCTAGGTCATCAAATTATCTCATGGTGTCCTAGTGTGCCATTTAAGTTTATAAAATTATACTGTGACATTAAAATCTCAATCAGGGTTCAAAACAGTAAAAACGGATGAAAATTACAAAATTTCACCATGCTTGGTCGACTTGTTGATCGCCCTAGTTTGGCTGGCCGAACTGCTATCGGAAGTCCAGGTCCAGTAGGTCAAACTTTTTCAGGTTCGGCCTGCCGGTCGTATGAATCTGGCTTGCCGAATACGAACTTCAGCCTACTGATTTGAAAAAATTTTAGAATTTTTCAGGCACAAGTTTCGGCCTCCCCGAGCCCAAATCTTCAATTTCAACATGTTTTCTCATATCCCAGGCATAAATAATGGTCATAGTTGATAGAAAAATATAATAGATTACTTTTAAATTCATTAAAACAAGATTTAAACAAAATTTTTGGAAAAATTTGAAAATGAGAAAAATTAGAGAAAATTAAAAAATCTTGATTTAAATCCGTTTTTCTTCAAACCAAGCTTAGATTCTAGTTATTTTAAGTTTCTCTAACTTGGATTAGAGGTTTTCTAAGCTTAAATGAGCTTAGATTTCAAAATACAAAGAAAATTGAAAATTTGAAAAAGTTTTAAAATTTTAAAAACTAACCTTGATTCGATCCTTGAATCATATTTATAGTTGTTAAATCATGTTCCCGAGCCTCCAATCCGCTAGACCCGAGCTTGGGCATGATTTTTTATTCAAAAATTTTGAGAGAAATTGAGAGAAAGGGAGAGCCAGAGAGGAGAGAGAGAGAGACGGGTGAGAGAGAGTGAGAGAGTGAACGTGAAAAGGAAAGAGGGAGAAAGAGAGAGTTTAAATAAACAAAGAGAGAAGCAAGGCCAACAAAAGAAACCTTGTACCACCCACGGTTTTGAAAAAGAATGTGGTTAACATTTGACAATTTATTTTGTTTCAAAATTCAAAATAACAAACAAAAATAATTAAGAGTAACTAAAAATCATTAAAATAATAAAAAATATCATTAATTTAAAAATTCTACAAAATGATCAAATTAAGTTTAAAATATTCTTTATAGCTCACTAATCCACCATTTTAAAAACTATTAACACTTAATTAATTTCGGAGTGTTACAGCATGTTAGCCAAACTAGCTTGCCAGACCAACGAGTGCATATTAGGTCTCTCATTTGCTTGGTTCCTAACCCGAGCATGACAACTCTTGACAATCACACAAAGATTAGACGCAAGGATACAATAGTAAGCCATTATGTGGTATCATCTTGACCTTCCATTGGAAAATCCCCCATTTTATGGGGATGATGACACCTGTTGCCTTGCCTCATGGTATCATATGACTGTATACTTGGGCCATGGGTGAGATTTGGTTTAAATCAAACTCTGTAAATAGGAGCATTAACTCCACCTTAGAGGTAATAGACTCTCTTTTGCCCACACACTGCATCTCCTCTCACTCTCCTTGATGAGCAAGCTAACTTGAACATCAAAGTCCCTTAGCAAACACCACACTGGTGTCCCTCTTACTCTAAGGCATTCTCTCCCTTTAACAGGTTCAAGCATACCAAATTAATCCCAAGTAAGGCAAAAGGTCCGACTACCCAACGCAGCCACATGAGATATTGAGCCATACGAGGGCATCAACATTCACCCTAATGTCCTTTCTATTTTCACCTCCACTTTATTAAATGATTTTTAATTTCTAATTTGCCTATGTTAAATTAATTATTTTTTTTTATTTTTAGGAACAAGGTTGAAACTTCATATTATAACTAGAATTATTTCAGTGGTATCTTTCCTAAAATTTGAACAAAAAATTGTTGGTTTTGCAATATATGATTCCAATTGCATTCTGAAATAGACTGTCTTTGTATATAAACTATGAGATATTAAATATGCAAGCGCAGAGCGCATGTTCGAACTAGTGTTGTATATATGAAGGAAAAAAGATAAAGAAGAAAGAATAAAAAAGAGAATAAAACAAAAGTAAATAAAAAAGGAAACGTGTGAAAGACTGGTAGATAAATACATAATACATAATACATAAGCAAAAGATAGATTCTCAAAATAAAAACTACTTTTTTTTTTTTCAGTAAAAAACATAAATAAATAAAATGAGATTGGCCTTGCGAAGTTTGATGTTTATCTGATGACAGCTTCAGCCTGAAGGTTCACTATAAATAAGATAGAGACTCCTCCACCCAAAGATGGTCGCCATTGTTGTATCATTGGCTTCTACGCTAATATCGGTCGCTTCCGTTTCACCTTCGTCTTCCACAACCTTTTTGACGAAATTGCGTTCTGCTCCTAGTCTTCGACTTTCTTTTGCAGTAACGCCCTTGAGTTACCGGAGAGGCAAGCTCATGGCTCACACCATTGCTAGGGCCACTCTCGGCCTCACTCAGCCCAACGCCATTGAAGCCCCAAAGGTCCTCTCTCTTTCTCTCTATAGACTCAATAATCCACTTCTTCTTTCTCGTTTAAATGGCTATTTTCGGAGAGTTTTTTGGTCTTCATTTTCTATTATGAATTTTTTTTTATCATGATCATTAATTTGTAACAAATTTTGTGCTTTATAAGTTAGGGTTTTTTTTTTTTTCTTTTTTTTCATGTAGTATTCGTCTGAACCTATGTTAAATGATTGATGAATGATTTTTTTGCTAACGGGCTTTTGAAAAAAAAAAAAAAGAAAAGATTTTTGCCATCTGGGTTTTCATTTTTTCAACTGGAAAAGTTTGTTGTTGATTATGGGGTTCATTTCCGTAAGTGTAATTTCTGTTGGATTTTTTTTTTTTTTTAGTATTACTAATTTATGTAGGCCAGGTGTTTGTGAAAATGCCTGAAGAGCTTTTCTTTAGATATGTTTTAGTAGATCTCACTGGCTATGTATGCTAAATGTTTGTGAAAATGCGTGAAGATCTCTTTTGCTGCTAAAGAGATCGATGTAACGGAATGGAAAGGCGACATACTCGCAGTGGGGGTGACTGAGAAAGACTTGACGAAAGATGAGAATTCCAAGTATGAGAATCCCATATTGAAGAAGCTAGATTCCCATTTGGGGGGTCTCTTGGCTGAAGTTTCCTCTGAGGAGGATTTTACTGGAAAGGCAGGTCAATCCACAGTTCTGAGGCTTCCTGGTCTTGGCTCGAAGAGGGTTGGTTTGATTGGGCTTGGACAGTCTGCTTCAACTACAGCAGCTTTTCGTGGTCTCGGCGAGGCTGTGGCTGCAACAGCTAAAGCTGCTCAAGCAAGTGAAGTTGCTATTGTCCTTGCCTCCTCTGAGGGCCTTTCTGCAGAATCAAAGCTTAGTACAGCTTCGGCGATTGTTTCTGGTAAAATTAGTCAAGCGTTTTTGTTCTAGATTGATGTTTGGTGTTTCATATTTGGTGTTTTAACTTTGTGGAATGGGTTTTGTTGTAGGAACCGTTTTGGGGACACACGATGATATTAGGTACCGATCAGAGTCGAAGAAACCCACTCTCAAATCTGTGGACATTCTTGGTCTTGGAAGCGGACCTGAACTAGAGAAGAAGCTCAAGTATGCTGAAGATCTGTCTTCTGGAATACTCTTTGGTAAAGAGCTAGTGAATTCACCTGCCAATGTTCTTACACCTGGTTCGTATGAGCTGACCCTTTGTCTTTCAGTTATTTGTTTGGTACTTTATGCCTATATCTTTTGGCTCAATTACACATAGTCATGTTTCCCAGTTTTAATTATTTCTCAATTTATTCCTTTTTTTTTAGAACTAACAAAAATGTACTTTAAATTTGAAAAACTTGTTTTAATTTTGTCTCTCACAGACTTTGCCGACAAAAAACTAAGGGGAAAAGACAAAGATAACCTTATTTAAACCAAATTTATTTTTGAAAAAAAAAATTTCTTAAGAAAAAATTGAAAATATTTTAATAGTTAAAAAATTTAGAACATGAGGTTTTGTTTTTGTTTTTTAAATTAACGTCTTGTTTGGGGCTTTTTTATGTTTTTTTAAATCTATACATATTTTTCATAAATTATTTAAGGCTAGTTATGTTGTTTCACCCAATTTTTTTCTACTTGTAAAGTTCACGGATGAAATTGAAATAAATTTTTTAAATAGAAAAGGATATCTTTATAGTTTTTAAAAACGAAGGGACAAATTGAGAAGTAATTAAAACTAAGAGGTATAATTTATCAACCCATATATATTTATATTTATATTTATATTTATAGTTAGGGATTTAGAGGAAAATGGCCCCTTTTTAAGCTTTTATTAAATAAATGGCTGAAGTTTTTGAAGCTTAGGGAAATGGACTTTTTGTACATTAATGCTGTACTGATGTATATTAATGATGTACTGATGCTAATCAATGCATTAATTATGTATTGCTTTGTAGTATATCATTGATTAACTTGATAGTTCATTCATTCATTAATTTATTAACAGATCAATGATAAACCAATTTATTAGTGATAAACTATAGTTAATATGTACAAATGTACATCAATGATGTACTACCGTAAAAAAAGGGGCCTTTTTCCTAATTTTCAAAAAGTTCTTCCATTTTCTTTATTTTTGAAAAGTTTTGCCACTTGTTTATAAATGTAGCAAAAAATAGACGATTTGTCTAAATTTCTCTTATATTATTTTTTTGTAATTTGTTTGGTGCTTGAACTTCATACTTTGATATTGACTGACATACTATTGGGGTTCACATTCATATTTTTACGTGGTCCATAGTCGTTGTACCTTTACACAATCACAACTTAGACTAATGATTTTGTATTGTTGATTTTACGGTGATTAAATACGTTAGGGGTGCTTGCTGAAGAGGCCTCGAAGATTGCTGCTACGTATAGTGATGTTTTATCTGCAAAGATATTGGATGTAGAGCAGTGTAAAGAATTGAAGATGGGTTCCTACCTGGGTGTTGCAGCTGCCTCGGCAAATCCTCCACATTTCATCCATTTGACTTACAAACCCCCAAGTGGGACTGTTAAGACTAAGTTAGCATTAGTCGGAAAGGGATTGACTTTTGACAGGTAAATGTTGGGGTTTATTGAATTGAATACATTATTTATGCTTCCATACCATTTGAAAACACAGCCGAACAAAAGAAATAAAGAAAAAAAAGAAGAAGAAGGAAGGTGACGTACTCTGGAAAATTCTTGTAATCTTTATGTTTTCTTTTGACCTTATTCAGTGGTGGCTACAACATCAAGACAGGACCTGGCTGCTCCATTGAGCTCATGAAATTTGACATGGGTGGTTCAGCAGCAGTTTTAGGTGCAGCGAAAGCTATTGGTCAAATCAAACCCCCTGGTGTCGAGGTGAGACTGTGTGTTTGTAGTCATTTGTTGGAGGATTAACTTAATGGAGAATTGACCTATTTGTAAATTTTTGTCCCTTAATATATTTGAGGAAATTATATTTTGTTATGTATGCATTTTGTTTGAACACAGCGTCTTCTATGTGCAGGTTCATTTCATTGTTGCAGCTTGTGAAAATATGATTAGTGGAACAGGCATGAGACCTGGTGACATTGTGACAGCATCAAATGGAAAGACCATTGAGGCAGGGATTCTTTGGCTTGCATAGATCTGTTAGCGAATAGAGCCTTCTTATTATTTGACTTATGGTCTTACGAGTTTCTGTATTTCTGATGTTTATTGAAGAGCGAGTTTTTGCTTGAAATATATGGGAGCAATTTTGGTTTTGTTTATCTAGGCCATCACAGAAAATTGGGCATACATGAGTAATATGTAAGAGATGAGTTTTTTTAGAGCATTATAATCTTCTTCTATATTTACACATTTCGTGTCCTGAATTATCTCAGGTCAACAACACTGATGCTGAAGGCAGACTTACTCTGGCAGATGCTTTGGTATACGCTTGTAACCAAGGTGTTGAGAAGGTAACTTTCAAAACTCTGTATCATTGTACATGCTTGGTGCGGGAAATATATTTATCAAAAACCCTTAAAATTATTTTTCCATTTCGCATCAACTTGCTACATAATGCAGGTTGAAATACGTCATATTTCTTGGACAAATGAATGCATTAAATTCTATTCAAAACTTGTACCATTTCTGGTTTAAATGAACACTGTTCCAGAAGTGTATTTTTTGCAAGGTGTATTTATGTTGCATTTTCATAGTCTTACACAAGGCCACAGATCTTTTCAAATCTTCAACATGCATATTATACTTGTTCTAACTCCTCTTATAAAATGTTTTGCAGATTGTTGATCTGGCAACCTTGACTGGTGCTTGTATAGTTGCTCTTGGACCTTCAATTGCAGGTACAGGTTATCCTTGCAACGATTTTCTTGAGTGAACTTATATTTGTCCCTTTATACCTGCACCTACGAGTTCCATGAAATGCACATGATTGTAAGGAGGGTAATCTCACAAATGGTCCCTAAATTTACATCCGATCCCACTTTGGTCTTTAACTTTGAAATGTCCCAAGCTTAACCATAATCTTTTAGTTTCAGCTTTATCCCTGTTGTGGTGTGTATGTTAAAAAGATGATGGAATATGGACGGTTAAAAATTTTGGGGATCATTTGTAAGATAAACCTGTAATAGGAACAACTCAGGAGTCTTATGATGCACTCACTTTAGCAAGTGATGGATGAGGTGTAGTAATAAGAAGCTATAATATATATTAGTACATTGTTCAAGGTTTGCATAGGGACAAGGCTTGTCATCTCAGCCTTTGCATTTTTATTTAATATTAGTACTGGGTTCGCTTTATCATTAAACATCAGCCATAAGTTTTCTAAACTCTTCTATAACTTTTATTTGATGAATAAAATCTCTCTGTTAGGCGTGTTTTCACCTAGTGATGACCTGGCCAAGGAGGTACTTACAGCTTCAGAGGCTGGTGGGGAGAAGCTTTGGAGGCTGCCACTGGAGGAGAGTTATTGGGAATCAATGAAATCAGGAATTGCCGATATGGTCAACACCGGTGGTCGTCAAGGTGGTGCCATCACTGCAGCTCTCTTCTTGAAACAGGTGATACAAATAGATATAACCAACTTCTCGAATTCATGTTAAATCTGTGGAATGCATGATATTATGATGCGAATGATGTTTTATAGGGTCGATGGAATAGAAGTATCGGTGAGGTCTTTTCATTTTTATGATATGTAAAACATTAAAATAAAGACAAGAAAAAAGGCGTTTACTAACACCTTTTAAAGTTTCTGCACCTGCGCCACTTTTACAATACAAAAAACGAAAACATTGTTGTTAACTGCTTTGATCCCCGAACCAGATGAACTCACTCTATTTTATGTTTTCATATAGTGATCCGAGTCAATGTCATGTTTCCAATTATCAAAATTTTACCTAGATACATGTTTAACAAACATGTTTTCAAAAAGGATTTCAATAACCAGACTCTAAATATTTCAGTTCTAAGACTAGTAGTGGTTTCACAAGGGCGCGATTAATCTTCCTAACTTGTTACTTTTTCATTTGCTTCCTAAATATTGCTGAGGTATGGTATATGGAATTCTGAAAATTCAACCCTGCTTGTCGGCTGCAGTTTGTTGATGAAAAGGTTCAGTGGATGCACATTGACATGGCTGGCCCTGTATGGAATGACAAGAAACGGACCGCCACTGGATTCGGCATTTCTACTTTGGTGGAGTGGGTTGTGAAGAACTCTTCTTAGATGTTTTTATTTTGTTCGTCGCCTGAGAGCAGGCCATGCAGTTATTTTGAGCAGAAGCATATTAGGTCCGTGTGGGATTCTTTGGTGTTTAGTTGAGTTATGACGTTGGTTTCTGCCAGAATTGTATGAGCCTTGGCATTGCCCTTTTCATTATCAGTACTCTACTTATCTTTGGTCCTTGTGATGATCATTTTTCTTTTCCTTCAAAAACGAAAAATGGTTAGAAGAAAGAACAGAGAGAATAATAACTTGTGCTACATTTTCAGTGTCTGCAGAAGTACAGAAGAAATAGAAAATAATGATGTATTTCTTGTGTTTTGCATTGGTCTATTCCTTCTGCTCTTTAACTTTTGATAGCTCTTTCAATCTACAGATTTCAATATGCTATTTTATTTCTTTAATCTGAAGTTTAAATATGCAATTTGGTATCCAGTCAATTGAGGTGAGAAAAAGTGTAACCACTGAAAGTGTGTTGGTGTAGGTGGTCTTTCAGGTGATTGGTTGCTCTGGCGTGTCTCAGAGCGCTTCTCTTTATTATTTTA
The DNA here is from genome assembly GCA_946598075.1 of Artocarpus hirsutus. Classification (NCBI taxonomy): domain Eukaryota; kingdom Viridiplantae; phylum Streptophyta; class Magnoliopsida; order Rosales; family Moraceae; genus Artocarpus; species Artocarpus hirsutus. The sequence continues at coordinate 3,059 of CAMOHE010045290.1, read as the reverse complement.
TCTTTGGTTTATTTGTAAAATTGAGAATTAAGAATGATGGTTTAATTCCCTTAACAAAAAAAAAAAGAGACTGATTGTTAAGGGGTCATGTATAATATGAGAAGTAAATGGAATCTTGCACCTTTTGATATTGATTTTTCATTAAAATGAATAAATATCAAGTTATGTACGTCGGACTTATTTAGGAATGATCAATTTGTTTTAGTATAGTACTCAATAAAGTGCAGCCTCTAAGCTGAAAATAAAATCATTGCCTAATTATTTAATTATATAATCACATTTTAGTTATTATATTGATACAATTCTCTTTTTCTGCGATCGGTAAATATTAGAAAAGGAGTTGAATTCAAATCACTAGTCATATTCGTTTACTTTCATTTTTTAATCTATTATCTTTTCTTTATATTTTATTACAGTATGGTAAACAACACTACCATAAAGTTTAAACTAAGCTAATTTAAAAGGGGTTTTTTTTTTTAATTTTTATATCATGTATTTTAAAGTTATTAATTCGAACTTTGTATTCTTCTTGAGGTATTAGAAAAAAGATACACGTCTGTTTGCGGACCGGGCAATGAATCGACTGAGTGTAGTGACTCAACTAGTTAGTGTTTGTATATCTCACTTGGTTCTCAATGATGGCATTAATTGAAAAGCTTTTATCCAGTTCGGGTTTGCCTCGATTTCTTGGTTCATGACGAGGTATCCCGAGAATATACTGCTCACTATTCCAAAAGTGCACTTTTCTAGATTCAGCTTTATGCCATATTTTCAGAGAACGTCAAAGCATTCTTGCAGATGTTGGACATCGAGATGAGTCTGCAAAGACTTCATCAACATGTTATCAATGTATACCTTCATATTCTTACCAATTTGCTATTCGAACATCATGTTGACCAACCTCTAGTAGGTGGCTCCAGCGTTCTTTAAGCCAAATGGCATGACCTTGAAGCAAAAGATCCCCTGTTCAGTAATGAAAGCAGTCTTCTCATAGTCATCTGGGTGCAAAAGGATCTAATTATAGCAAGAGAATGCATCGATAAAGCTTAAGATTTCATGGCCGGTTGTAGCGTTGACGAGTCGATCGATATATGGCAACGGGTAACTGTCCTTTGGGCAAGCTTTATTTAGGTCCTTGAAATCAATGCACATTCGCCACTTCCTATTCTTCTTCTTCACAATCACCACGTTGCCAAGCCAATCGAGGTGTTGTACAAGACGAGTAAACCCGGCCTTGAGTAGTCTCTTCACTTTGTCCATCACGA
>CAMOHE010045288.1:4217-14359 GCA_946598075.1 Artocarpus hirsutus | reverse complement strand
TTTATAACTTAATTAAAAAATTATCTAATGTGGTATTTAAAAAATAGTAAGAATCATTGGTTATAACTACTTTTATTGTAGCATAGTTTTATATTATAGTAATTTTTTTATTGTTATTATAACATATAAGAGTTTTATAATATTTATAACTGAGTTTATAGTGATAAACATGGGTAACTTGCCTCCCAGTTTTTCAAGTTTAAAAAGTATCTTTTGAATTTTTTAAACGTGAAAAAGTTCAAGCACTCTCATTTAGTATGATGGGACAACAGCTTGGACAATCAACGAAGATGAGCCTCGTTTTATAGGGAGCTTCACGTATATGCCACATTTTTAAATTGTAGATTAAAATATGTTTTATGAAAAAAAATTCTTTGAAAAATATCACTAGTCACTTGTTTTTTTTTTTTTTTTTTTTTTATAATTTAACTCTTATATTGATTCTTATGAGTAGCATATATTGTAAAAGTTTTTTAATAAGTAACAAAAGTCAATTTACAGTTCAATAAGGTGATAATAAGCATAAATATCTCCGTCTTACATGGGGATCTTATGTAAGGCGCACCACATGTGAGTACTTGGATGGTAGACTTGTAAGGCCCAAAACATGTTTCGAGAAGTTCAAACTCCGAATTGTAAATTACAATTTGCAACCCAGACTAATTATGTGGGACCTACAAACTTATTGACTTCATGAACACAAGCTCATGTTTCAAGTTTTCACAATTGTTGCTTGTATGTAGGGGTGACACTTTGTGTCAGTGGGTCATGTTTGTGTCAGGTTGAAGCTCAATTATGTAAGAAATGCCTTTAGCACAACCTCTGACATAAACAGGTTGAAAAGTCTTGACACTAACACGACCCCTTGATATGAGTTGATATGAACACGATCTACCTTAAACTATGACCTATGTAGCACACGACCCTTAATCAACCCGCAACTCAAAATCAACTAACAACTGATCAAATTCAACGCATGATATTTTATAACTTTAAACTATAATTTATGCACCAAAATTACATAAAAGTAGCATAAAACATATATTTTCAAACACGTCTAATTTAGTCTCAATGTATTGATACTATATATATTAGGGCAAAATATTTTTCAAAAAATAATAAAATAATAAGTTATTGGTTAATTTAGTGTCAAACGGGTTGACACAATGTGGCTCATTTTGGACGGGTCGATTTTAAGTTGACACAAAAATAACTTGTTTTTTTTTTTTTTATTTTACAGCAATCCATAAAAATCGTGCCAAGTCATCTTGTTCTAATCGATATCGTTAGTCCTACTTAAGTGTATTGAACGAATACGTACGCCATCCTTTTAACAAGAGGGACAATGGCGACAACTTTTGAAGATTAGTTATGATTGATGTGGCGTTAAAAAGACTTTCTTATTGTGGTGAACCCACCCGCAACCCATTGAAACCGCCGGCTACACACCCTTTATTATTGCTGGCTGAAGTGTAATTTTTTGAGTGGAAGTGGTAAATTAATTTTACATTTATAGGGTGTTTGGAAGGGTGGTGAGAACCAATGGTTAAAACTACTTTTACTGTAGCATGTAAGCGTTTTACACTGTAACAATTTTTTTTTGTTACTGTAACATTTGAGAGCTTTATACTGTTTGTAACTGAGTTTGTAGTGAGAACCGTGGTTCCTATTACTATGCCAAACAGGGGTTTAGAAAGGTTTAAGAACCAAGCTCCAACTATTTCAGTACTAAAAAGCGCTCATATATATACTATGATGTTTTACTTCCAACTTTAAATTATTTTAACTTTAATTCCAAAAGTTCTAAATAAGAAAACCTGTGGGTTCTAGGTGATCTGTTGGTTCTTTCAATTAAATGCTTGATGACCTTTGTGGTTGTTCTTTGCATTTAACAAGTAATTTGGTTTCTAATTTGTTGGAGTAATTCACACGGAGATTACTAAATGAAACTTTGTAGTACTGTAGTATTAATTTTATAAGTAACAGCTTGTCGTATTAAATATTTTAAAAGCTATCTATCCAATGTAATAGAAAGGATTTTGTTGTTTTCTTGAAATCATTTTTTGGTTGCTCTGGGATCCTTTTATGGGCTGGTAAATAAAAAGCACCAACCTGTATAGCACATTCCACTTGGCACCATAATAGTTAGCATTAAAAATATCACAAGGGCAGGGTACTTGGGGTAGACTTTCCTTCATTACTGGTTCGACAAAAGCATCATTAATGTATCACAACAAAAAAAGAAAAAAAAAAAGAGAGGAAAAAAAGCAATAATAAACGAATACTTCACAAGGTCTAAAATCAAATGCATCCTACGTTAGGCTTCCCATTAATACAGTCTTAAAACCTCATGAAAACAACCAAATATCACATATCCATAACCCTTTACCGGCCATTGACACAAAAACACCAAACTAGTTTTATTTTCGTATGTAGATCTTTGTGGGGTTCAAATCTTTTGTCCAATTGTAGTGTCTCAAATAATGTCCAATGAATTATATCATGAAACATCATTTAAGAAGTTTAAAATAGTGATTAATTTACTTTTATATGTTTTTTGTTAAATGGCATGTCATTATATGATTAGTTAGACACCATTTGAGACACAAAAAATTAGACAGACGATTTGAGTCCATCTTTATGTGGCCTAACTTGGAAGAGGTTCGTAGGCGAATCATTAGGGATATGCTTGTTGAATGACATTCAAATAACAAAAAACAAAAAAAACAAAAGAGTGTTTAAAATTTTAGTTCCAAACCATTAATTATAATTGTGAACAATAAAAAGCTTTCACCAGCTACAGTAAAAAAAAAAAGTTACTACGGTGTAAAGTTTTCACATGTCACAGTTCTAAAACTTGAAACGTTAGTTACAACTGAAGTTTCAACAGCAGCAAAGATCATTATCAAGGGCCAGTTTAGCATTGCTGTGCTATGCTATAGCTTATGCTGTGCTGTGTTGTTGTTGTGCTGTGGACCAGAAGCAAGTAGGCATTTAGTAAATTTTTTTCAAAGCTATTGTGAGGGCCAAAAGCAGAATTATAAGTTTTTGGTAAATTATATATAAAATTATTGTACAAATATATAATGACGAAAATAGACATATTTTACTAAGCATATTCATAACTTTAGTTTTTATTAATTTCAATTAAATTAAAAAAATAAATCATTCTAATTTATAACATGATATTTGAGCATCCAAAAAAATAACGTGATATTTGATTTATTTGTTTTGATTCATTCATTTTTATTTAATTTTTTTAAAAATTATTTGATTTATTTTTTTTATTTTTTTGAAAGTATTTGAATATATTTTTAAGCATATTTCTAATACGTTTTGTCAACAAAACATATTATTTGATTTATTTCAATTTGTTAAAGAAAAATGAGCACATTGAGAATCATGTATAATTATTAAGGTTAGTATAGTAATTTTAAGTTATAAAAACAGAAGTTGTTGGAAAAAAATGGGTTGCTTCTCAACTTTTACTGTAGGACAATAATTTTTAAAAACAACTTTTTAAAAGTAGGGTTTATCGAACATCTTAAACTGCCTTAGACACTTACAAAAACTAAAAGCAGCATCTATAAACAATACCAAACGGGCCTAAATATGTTAGTTATCCAATTTGGAGATTTATTTTAAAGGGAGGACCAGCAATGGATTTGTTAGAGACAGTACATAGATCGATTATATATAATTCATTGGAGCTCATATTTCCCAACTTGGTACACTTGGAACTCGTATTTTCCAACTTTTAATTTGTATTTTTCTTTCAAGTAATTCATGATCGACAACTACAAAGATAATGTCTTCGGCAACTTTTGATGCTGTCATGATCCAATACCTTAATTACTCAAAGATCATATTTATCTAAACTTTTAAGTTGATGTATTTAAACTGCTTATCAAATATTATTAAATTTGACCTAAAAAATATATGATATGTAAATCTAATTTTTACCCGTCAAAAGACGTGAATACCGAATTAGTGCTTATTATCATGACAAAGTTGTAGTTTTTCCTTGAAAACAATTTAACATATATATATATTTATATATATATATTTTCAAGAAACTAGAAATACGTTTTTTTTACCTTCTATCTCATTTCAGCTTAAGATTGTTTAAACTTCAAATAAACAAAATAAAAAGTAAATTATACTGTTATAACCTAAATCATTTGTTTTTTTATATTACTCTTGAACTTTTGGGCTTTATAAAATATACCTTAATGATGTCTAGTACTTTTTTTAATTTTCGTTCATTACTATTTTTCAAGCTCTGAGCTTCAATTTTTTTTTTAAATAATAAGCTTTACCCTTAAACAACTTATGTGTGAATCCCTCATTAAAATCGTCTACGTTTTTTTACATCTATAAGTTATTAAATCTTAATTATTAATGGTTTTAAATTTAAAATATACGTGAAAGATTAAAAATTTAGAATATATCAGCTTCATATGTGCAATTTTCTGACATAAAATTCCTTCCCCGGGAATCTTTGGCTAAAATTTAAACATAGTGATTCACAGACGAGTTTTGTAAGTTCGGTGACGACCTTTGTCAGACACCAGTGACGCTACCCTACCACCAACCTTTCTAGTTTTCACTTCTCAGGCAACTACCTAACGTGTCAACCTTGGACCATACAAGTCACCATCTCGGCGCTGGTGTCTCCACAGTCTGCCACGTATCTACTGCCTCGCATATTCACGAAGACAGACAGCAAAGAAAAGTAAAAAAAGAAAAACAAACAAAAGAATTTCGGTGTAAAATAGCCACTTAAAAACGTACTTAGCGTGGGTCAGTAATGCCTCTGTCTAGTGTTTTTTTCTCTTTTCATTTTGTCACGCTGGCAACTCTAATTCGACCACGCGTATAATTCTGGCTTGCCAGGCCTGGCCTTGGCGGGGAGCTTGACACGTGTCCCCGGCGTTGTAAATATTGACAAAACGAAGAGAGACGAGAAATTGAAAGGGGAAAGAGAGGGGAAGGGCATTGGATGATGCTTACCGGAAATTGGATCGCCATTTTGGACACGTGGCGTTGAAGATGGAAATAGTGGTCGGTGACGGTCAGCTCGGGCAGCTCGGTTAGTTGCCCGTTGGAGTTGGCCTTTTGCCCTAGAGAGACTCAATCTCACGAGAAAACGGAGGAGAGAACAAATGATTAGAACTGGAATTTCTGCATCGACGGAGATAATGACCTTCGGCGGCAAGAAAAATCGTACGGGAAGCGACGCTTTCGGAGGTTTTCGATGACGGATTGCTGCTGCCGAGAATGCTCAAAGTCGATGAGTCCGATTCGCAGGGGAAGTGCCGAGAGCGGAGACGCCGGCGGATCGAGATGAGGAGAGTGGATGCGGAGGCGGCCGAGGCGGCGGAAAGACCGCAGAAAACGAAGCGACTCCGCGCGGAGGAGGCGAACGCTTCATCATCCGCCGAGGACGCAGCGGCGGCGGAGGAGGAACATCCGGAGCTGGCGAGGGAGCCGGTTTTCGGGATGATGTCGGTGGCGGGGCGGTCACGAAGCATGGAGGACGCCGTGGAAGTACGGACGGCGCTGTGTTCGCCTGAAATTTGCCGGCGGCGACCGGTTCATTTCTTCGCCGTGTATGACGGTCATGGAGGCCCTCACGTATATATGCAATAATTGTCATTTCTTTTCAAAATTTAATGTATTAAAATTATTTTTTTTATTGAACCGTGAATTTGCTCAAGCGCAGGTGGCGGAGCTTTGTAAGGAGAGGATGCACGTGATCGTGGAGGAGGAGTTGGCGCGGCTGAGTTGGACGCGCGGGGGTGCTGCGAGTGAGGAAGCGAGCGGCGGTTTCAAGGTGGAGGAGGATGAGAATGTGGTGGTGGAAGAGAAAGAAGCGCTTTGGAGGAGGGCCATGGAGAGGAGCTTCCAGAGGATGGACGAGGCGGCGATGAACACGTGCGCGTGTGGGAGCGTGAATTGTCAGTGCGGCTGCCAGCCCTTGGAGGTTGCTCTCGGTGGCTCCACCGCCGTGGTGGCGGTTCTGACGCCTGATCACATTGTGGTTGCCAACTGCGGTGACTCACGCGCCGTCCTCAGCCGCGATGGCCGGGCTGTGCCTCTTTCCCACGATCACAAGGTTCGTTCTTCACTGTTTGTCCGGTACCGTCATATTCCTTGCTTAACGTTGAATCAGTAAATTGGGCCTTGATAAGCTTGTTTCTGATTTTTTTTTGGGCCTCTATTGCACCTGATTTTGAGGAATGGGCTTTCATTTCATTTGCTGGAAGGACTTTTCTTCTCCTTTTCATATTTAATGCTCATATATACGCGTATAATTGGCCGCTTTTTGATAAGATCAATCCATTATCTGCTATTGAAAAGAAACCTTTTAGATGCCTGCATGGCCAGCTTTGTAATTGTTACGTAGTTACATGCAACGCTATGATTTTGGTCTAAAATTTGAGAGAATTGCTCTCGAGGGTTGTGATATCAGCTATATATATAGGATATGACAAATACAGTAAGTTGTTATAGAGGTTGGTCCCGGCTATTGTCTTCCTGATTCTTTTGATTGATTTTTTTGACTGATTTTGATTGGTTAAATTAAAAATAATGTTTTGGTAAAATCTTATTTTTCTTTGGCTTGCAGCCAGACAGACCAGATGAACTTGAAAGGATTGAAGCTGCTGGAGGACGGGTTATCTTTGTGAATGGAGCTCGGGTCGAAGGCATTCTTGCAATGTCGAGAGCTATAGGTGATCACCTGGTTTTTTAGTCTTTTGCAAACGACAATTAGGATAACTATTAACGGCTGCATTCTTGCGATGTGATTCGTTATAATTGGTTTATTTACATCAGAACAGGCATCGATGGAAAGGATTGTTTTCAGCATTAACGTATAATGCTTCAGCCTTCGACATTAATAGAATACTTGTTTTGTCTCGCAGATTCATCGAATAGATTTCAGTGTTCGGCATTTTTTTTTTTTTTTTTGGGGGGGACCTTCAAATCGGGAGGTGTATTTATGTTAAACATGGTCTTGATTTTTGATACTGCTGAATGATATTAACCTTTCTTACATTTTCCTCTCAACCAGAGTATGAGTTCTGGATCTGTTTAAATTCATTACTTGGTCTTCTCAGGAATTATTTTTGGCTACATATACCGTATTGTACTAGTCACTTGGGGGTCTATAAATCTCAGAAATATCCAACTCCTTCCGCAGTTCCTTTTTGAAATGAGTGTCCTATCTTACATTTTCCTCTCAACCAGAGTATGAGTTCTGGATCTGTTTAAATTCATTACTTGGTCTTCTCAGGAATTATTTTTGGCTACATATACCATATTGTACTAGTCACTTGGGGGTCTATAAATCTCAGAAATATCCAACTCCTTCCGCAGTTCCTTTTTGAAATGAGTGTCCTATTCCTTTGACTTAGATTTTAATTTTAACTTTTTTAACACAAATCCATACCAAATTACTTTGTGATGATGCATTATACATACATAGATATATGTTTTTTGTTTTGCTGATTAATTATATTGTATTTTCTGTAACAGGGGACAAGTATTTAAAACCAATTGTTACATCTAATCCTGAGATAACTTTCACTAAAAGAGAGCCAAAGGACGAATGCTTGATTATTGCGAGCGATGGCTTGTGGGATGTTGTGTCAAGTGAGTTGGCCTGCAACATAGCAAGGGAGAGTCTTCGAGAAGGAAGTACTCCCACCACTTCTGCTATAGATCCCAGTAATCTTACTGGCCCTCCTCAGATGGAAGAGGAAAGAGCTGGTGCATTGTATCCCTCTTGCAGCGCCCTGGCAGCTGCGCTGCTCACACGCCTTGCTTTGGGAAGGAAAAGCTCCGATAACGTCAGTGTCATCGTTGTTGATTTGAAGCGGAGCTGACTAGCTGTGTGGATATCATATTAGATCATGAAGGTAAACTCAGTGTTGATTGCTCGTTTGTCAAGTTTTGTGCATGGCTTATGACCGAAACAGGCAACACCCCAAAGGAAAAAAAAAAGGTGGACAAAAAATTTGGTAAAGCACATATCTGTGGACATCTTAGATTGGAGTTTCTGGGTTAGACCGAAAGCATCTTGTTAATTTGACCTGGTTAACTAGGATTAATTTATAAGGGCTTGTGGTGATCGGTTGTATCTCTGTAATTTTTTTTTTTTTTTCATTAGTAATGTTGGGAATGAATTTGGGCATCTCAATACAGATATTATCAGACCGAGTCTGAGATCACGTCTTTGAGCTGTTTGGCTGGTTTTGGTATTGCAGAATAGGATTATATAGAGACTAGTATGCATTATCCACACGATCGCTATTGAAATTGGATGAGGCTTGGTTCGTGAGCTAGATTTCCACTTCAGCGGTGGCGTACGCTCTTTCTTTTGTTTTTTTTTTTCCTTTTTTTTTTTAAGAATAAATGACAAAAAAATTACGCCATAATATTGTGCAAGAACTATTAGATACATATTGGGAGTTTTGTACTATAAAAAATATCCAACCGTAGGGTTTTTTATGAAATGTGTGATTTTTATTAGTGTTTGATATTTTCAGTTTTAATCAAAATTTTTGATTACTATAGTATAAAATTATAGACTCGTTATAGTGGTTATAACCTAAATTGGTTTAAATGCTCTCAAATACCCCTTAAATATATATAAAAAATATATTTATTTTGAATTTTTTTATTTTAATATGATTATAGTCATATATAGTGTTCAGAAAAATGCACCAAGGATAAAGATATTTTCACTAAAGTTTTATTATTATTATTATTATTATTATTATTGTTATTATTATTATTATTTCATTTGTATACCTTGTATCTTGAGAATACCTTGTGTCTTTAGAATATAAGAAACTGTCAAATGAGATTATGTTAAAGAGTTTTTTATACTCAAATGTTACTACTTGACATTGATATAACATTATAGCATTTATATTAAAGATGTTTTAAAAGTGTTTTAAAAGTGAATAGAGCATATATATATATATATATATGAAAATAATAAATCTCAGTTGAGTTATAATATAAAATTTATAAAATTTAAAGAGTTAAATTTTAATTTTTAAAAAATAAATGAGGCCAACAGCCTCTATTGGCCCACAGCCTCTATTGGCCCTTCCTTAGCTCCGCCACAACTGAAATGGCAAAATTAGTGACAGCTCTGTCTGCAGGTTCCGTAAGTAGTGATGCCAGCATGGTTGTTGACTAGGCTAGATTTGGCATCGTATTTCTGCTTTTTTTTTTTTGTTCACGTGGCATTTTGCCTAATGGTACTAGAATGTTACCATCAATATTGATTGGGACTTGTTCCAAATAGTTATATTTTAATATGGGTATAAAAATATATTTTAATAATAATTTATGACATGATAATAAATTAATCTTATTAATTATTATAAATTATTTTGGTTAACTATCTAATAAGGTGTTTGAAGGGTGGTGGGAACCGTTAGTTAGAACCACTTTTAATATAGTATATGAGAGCTTTATATTATAGTAATTTTTTTATTGTTGCTGTAGCATATGAAAGCTTTACAATATTTATAACTAAAAAAATAATGGAAACCACTTTTTGTCAAACAGAGGCAATTAATTATAACCGTTGAATTTATATTCTATAATTAATAATAACAGTATCTATTAAAAACATAAACATTAAAATCACACCAAAAACGGTAAAGCTACTTACACAGTTTAATAGTGACTTTCAATAATGTCATTAGTGGCGTTGACATTATGTATTGGGAATTAATGTTAGCTTATTCTGACATTTGTTTTAAGATTTGGTTTGCAGCGCGTATCTCGCTTGGAATTACAGATTAATAGTAACGTTATTCGCAAACTAGTTTTTTTCTGAAAACTTCTGGGAATATGAAATCCTACCGGAAAAGGAAAAAGATAATTTTCTTTTCACAAATTTTGTAAAATATAAAAAAGCAGCTTGTGGTAGCTTAGTTGCCTCGTACGATTTTGACGTTTCAACCATAGTTTTACTCGATCGGTAAACCATTCGATTTCATGTGAGCTCATGAATATGACACTGGAAATTGGGGATTGATCATCAGAACATATGTATATTACATCAACATGTCCCCAAATTTTGAAATAAGTTGGTTTCATCCTCTGAATTATCA
>CAMOHE010045287.1:0-42393 GCA_946598075.1 Artocarpus hirsutus | reverse complement strand
TTAATATAGGAAAAATCAAAATAACATGAAACTTGGGGAGAAATCATATAACTCATGCATACATAAAAAAATTTCAGAGAAAAATAAAATTCATAGATGAAGATATGGCAATCGGTTTGAAGGGAAGAAAATTCAAACATGCTTAAAAAAAAAATTAAATTCTTGCCTTAGGATAAATTCTTCTTCAAGCTCCTTCGAAAAATCCAAAGAAATTTTGATATTTTAAATAATAATGATAGAGGAAAATTTTGAGAGGATGATGAAGGAAGAACGTGATAGAAGAGGAAGAAAGAGAGGGAGAATTTTTTTGAGAGAATGAACAAGAAGAGAGGATGAGAAAGAAAAATCGAGAGAGAGAAAGGGAAAGAAATGAAAAGTTTGTCTGAGAAAATTTTGTTATCGTGGAAATGAATTTCAAAAATAAGGAAAACTTATCCCCTTAATACAAATCAGAATTTCTGATTAATTGAAAGGCATATTTTGTGTGATAGGATAGAATTTAGGGAGAAAAAGGTCACAATTTCCAAAAACGGGTCGAGTTGCCATATATCACTTTTGTAAAACGGGAAAACTTATCCATTAAATTCAATAAATTCAAAAGTCAATTGTTTCGTTACCAAAATTAAAGAAATCATACCATAATTATGTTATTTAATCAGCATAAAACGTCCATAAATAAATTCCATCTTATCACAATTTTGTAGAATTTCTGCTGACTACATGTCAGCTGTCATCGGCCTGCCGATCTCAGGAGTTCGGCCTGCCGATCTCAAAAGTCCGGCCTACCGATGATATACCATCGGCTTGTCGTTCAGAGAAAATCATTTCGGCCTGCCGAACTGCCTTAACACTCAAAATTCATTCATAACATATAATTGTCCATAAAAATATAATTAACACATAACATTAATGACATGAACATTTGAGCACATCAATTCCACGCGAGCGTCACCTGTCATAACACTTAAAATAAAATGGTTAGCACCATTTATTATATATCATAGCACATCATGAGTATATCACTTAACATCATCATTAATATAACATTAACGTCGTCATTAACATAACATTATCCGTTACATCAAATTAGGCGGGCGTTACACTAGGAACATTAAAGTGCTACTCATATTAGTTTCAAACCTCACCTATAATATAAAGGAAATGAATTTTACATGTTTTATAAATGTATGAAATGTATTGCATTTGCTATGCATATTGTTTTAAAGACTAAGACATGATTTGAATTGCTGTTGCATTCATTGTGCATAATGTTGTAAAGACCAAGTCATGATTTGTAATATGATGCATTTGCTATGTTTAAATATTAAGCTAAATCATATGATACGTTTAGCATTTGACATGCTCACTAAAGTTACAAGAAGGTAAACCAAAGATGTTAATTAAGTATCATACCAGCCTTCTTAATATAACGTTTACAAGTTATATTAAAGTTATGATCTCGTTGTTCGATGATGTCGGTATGAACACTTAAGCCCACAAAATAAAATAATGATAAAAATGATAAAAAGTTCATAATTGAACATAAATGAAATCATGTATTATGATATTGCTTGCATTCCTTTAAAGAATGATTTTATGATTAATATTTTGTAAAAACATTTTATGAGAAATGTTTCACGAGAAATGTTTATGAAAAATGTTTCACGAGAAAAGGTTCATGAAGAAAGTTTGTAAGAAAAGTTGAAGAGCAAAGTTTTACGATAAATGTTTTTAATGTTTTGTGAGATTATGTTTGAACTTATTAAGTGAAAGCTTATTACAAACTCCTTCATGTTGTAAGTAATTTTATAAGAGACCAAGATGACTGGTTGATGAGTTGTGTTGTGGAGAGACAGATGCAATGGTTATGTTATGGATATCACTGTAGAAGTTTTTTGCTGCAATGAAAGAAGTTTTTGTTGTGTTAAACAAAAAATGTTTTAAATGTTTTAAGAAATATAAATGCTTAAAGAAATAATTTATTAAAAGTATTTCAAAAGCTATGCTTTTATGAAATTGCTTTAATTGATTACAAAGTTAGTCTTGCATTATGTTTCAGTTTACATTGCAACTGATGTTGCAACGGTTTTCAGTATGTTAAAAAAAATCACTCAGTATTTTTCTTACTAGTAAGTAAAATTAAGTTTAAGAAATGATATTTAAGCACATTACGTAATGGCTCCAAAAATGCAGGTCGTTACATACTATGTGTTAAAGTGTTTCTCAATACGATACTAACACTATACTGTACTTGAAAATTCTTATAATTTAAATTCTCGAGTTATTTACAGATTGAAATTTCTTTTGACTTAAATTGCGATAGAAATTATCAACCGAATTATTTTATCACAAAAGTTAATAAATTTAACTTAAATATTCTTTATAGAATTTTATATTATTCTATAAATCCTTCAGTCATAATATCACATGATATTTTCCAACAAAAATCCTTGACTTAAACATGTAAATTACATTATTTAATTTTATGATTCTCTCAGTCATTACACAAATTTATTCTAATCATAAAATCATGAAATTTCGTGAAACTTTACATAAAATAGTTTGTTTGTCTTTTAAGAAAACCTTGACTCATATACTTAGATTTTATCAGTATAACCGATCACATACTTAATTATCATACTGAACTCATGCTTATTACAAGCTTAGCGGTGTAATTATAAAAAAATCCTTAATTAATTACTTACTAATTTCTTAGATTTTTTTGAATATTACAACTTTACACTATAGCATGTGAGAGTTTTACACTATTTAAATTAAAATTGATGAATTGAAACTAAGTTTACCAAACACCCTATAAAAATAAAAAGAGAAACATGTATTTCACACAAGTAAAGAGGATGATTCTGTAAATACCCGTTAATAAAACTATAGTGTGAGAAAATGATGAGTAAGTTTTTTATGTGTATCAGGAGGAGGAGTCATACTTGGTTCGCAAAACAAGTTGAACTATAGCTTAACTCTTTTGGGCGTACCGCTTTTAGAACTTGGTACTTGATATACATGACTCAAACTCACATCTAATCCAAATCCTCAGACATGGGAAAAACCAAGAAAACACTAAATATAGCAATCAAACATTGTGGCAAAGTTGTTAAAATCTTAACCAAAGGTGTATTTATTATAACCACAGTTCCTCCGCTTAGTATAACATGTCCACTTTTAGCTGCAACCCACATAGTTTTGTCCTCAAGCTTTATCCTTACAGATCTCGTACTATTAGAAATAGTGACCTTACTTGTAAACCGTCACTTGTAAGCTTCCCCAATCGATGTAAAACTACATAACTTTCCATTCTTGTTTCTTTGCCTCAAGGGATTTATGATTATTATAATCTCCCCATCTTTTGCGGCTCACCATTTTTGTTGGCCGCATTTCTAGTTGGATCATAGCTTTGATTTTATTTCTAATAATCTGCACCCCTATTAGGGATGATATTGTCCGTTTTAGGTCAAAGTCTATATGACTTTGCTCCTGAGCTATACTCATAAAAGCCACATACCATTAGGTGATGTTGTCCTTGCTCATAAAACATCACTTACAACTTTCTTTCGGTGATATAGGACTGCAACCCTGGCCTGATCCTTCTGCATACCATACCAAACAAGGTGCAAGTTGTTATATTTACTAAAATCTTACCAAAACATAATGATAGAGTTGTGATATATAAGATACTGAAAGCGTACATACTGAGTTCTAACACGTTTCTAAACCAAATTCTAACATGATCATCTAATTTCTAATCTTCACTGTTTTTTGAAAGCTAATGGATAAAGCGAACAAAATATAATGTCAAAAGAAAAAATATTACTGTCAAACTGCAAAGCATATGGTGTCAAGTTATAGTAACAAAAGTGATGAGAAAGGTTGTCGTCTTCAAGGATTATAATCAAATTCTCAGTAAGTACCGTAATTAAAATAACCTAAATTTATTTATAAAAATTAAAAAAAAAGATAAATGTATGAAAACTTAAAATAAAAACCATGTTAAAATAAAAAAGGAAAAAGATTGATTTGCTTATGTAGATTGAATCAATGTACGGAAAACTCTAGTCGTTCATTTCACCTAGCCCTCAACTATGTTTTTTCTTTTCAATTTTATTACTAGTTAATTCTAGAAATTTATTAACAAATAACCCTACTCTCTCTTGAGTGTTGAGTAAAAATATTTCTAATCATTGATTTCAATATCCCTATAAAATCAAATTATTAAGAATTCTTTATATTCAATGGTTATTTTAAATGACTACAAAAGAATTACAAGCCTTTAAAACTCTATAAAATCTATATTGTATTATCCGATGATCATATGCAAAATTTCCTCTCCTAAGAACCATCCAATTGATGGCGAGTTAGATTAGAAGCATAAAAAATAGGATAATATCAATAAACCGCAGGAAATTCTATTAAAAATATTTTTAGAAAATTACATACATGATTCAAGCATAGGCCATACCTCTCCTCTAGATTTAAGAAAATTAGTTCATCATGAAAATAAAGAAACACATAAACATGTTCTTAAACATAATGAGAGAAAGAAGATTAAAGTGGACTTTGGAATAGAATTATGCTTCTCCGTCTTCAAAAACTGCCATCTTCGTCTCTGTAAAGGAGTCTCTACTTTGGGTGCTCCTTCAAACTGCTAAAAGATCTTTTTCTAAGTTCTAAAAGTCCTATTTATAAGTCTTGGACAAAACAAGAAGCTTAAGAGGATCTAGAAATCTTGGGAAACCACGACCGACATCGCAGCTTCAGGCTTCTGGCACCATGGCGCTCAACATGGATGTGGGAAATTGTTAGCACGGGCCAACGCTTCAACATCGCTCCTTCGGCGCTACGGCGCTCTGTACTCGGGATTCTGGCTAGGCTTCTTCACCGTCTGGCGCCACAACACCCATGTGCCAAGGCCACATCGCCCAGCTTGCTAAAATTTTTCTCACCAATTTTTCTCTTAGTCCTAGAATTTATCCACAATCTCCCATTTCTTTTCTGACCCACAAAATAAACTTTAAAAAAGTAAAAGGGCACTAAAAAAAAATTCCTAAAGACCAACACATCATCAAGTGGAAGGCATTCAAATTATAGGTATAAAACCAACTCATAAAAAAGCAAGGAGATAAGAGATTATAATCCAGGCACATCAAAATCATGTCCAATTACTATCTTGCAAGGATTTTTTTTTTTTTTTTAATCTCTAAAAATATCGCGAGGCATAATTATGACCTTCTTCTTAATGGAAGATTTCTTTTTTTTCTTTTAAGGGCCCATGTATACAAGTGAGAACAATCTAAAAAAAGATAAATAAATGGACTTACTTTATGACACCAGTTGCGCATTTTAATATACTAATTAGACCATTGGACTATACACGTGTGTAGAATTTTTTATTTTGATGTATGCAGTGATACTTTATCAACCTTTAGGGGACAACGTTAGATTTCCAATTTTTTTCTATTGACTAAATGTGAATTTGTTATATATAAATATAAAATTTAAACAGAAAAAAGCACCCACCGGGTATATTTTCCATTCGTCTGCAACAAAATTATGCCATTGATAGACACCACATGAAGTGTAGCATGATCTATGTACGTCGACTAAACATTGCATTATGATTAGAATCTACTTAGTATTTGACTTTCATTATAGTAAGAATTACCTTTCTTTTATTCACGGGAGAAGCTATACATGGACAAGGGTGAGTGGTTGATGAAAATGTGAAAGTACATATCTCATAAGATTAAAAACATTTATTTATGCCTTTATTTCTTATTAAATCTTTTATTTAATAGCATTTTTGTGTTGATTAGTATTTTAGTGTCTCAGTGTTAAAATGTGTTTTTAATATGTTTTTTTATTTAATAATATTTTCAGTAATTTTTAAAGTCGTTTTTATATATAAAATATTTGTTTAATTTGTAATTAATTAAAATCATAATAATAATATATGGTAATTTTATTTCGAGTCTTAAAATGTTCGTAAAAAATTTGTTAGTTTGTAAATATGTTTTAATATATTTGTAGTAATTCGTAAAAATATTCTCAAGTCTTAGATAATTAATTTGTATAAAACCGTTAAGATTTATTAATTTTAAAAAGTTTTAATTTATTTTTAGTGTGTTGTGTAAGTTTCAATATAAAATAAATATTTTAAAATTACTGTAAATATTTTATTCACGCCATTTTCAATGCCTTTCCTCTCTCTTCCTTCATCTGTTGAGTTTCTGACTCGACAGATCTTCCTTTCTAGAGGAGATGCTAGTAGAGTTCTCATCTGATCCCACTTTTAATATTAAAATAATGTCTAAATTATTGTAGAAAATTTGGTGAGGTAGAAAGATGAGCTTGTATGCACTATACTCTAGTATGGTTTTTAATTTTCTATTTGTGCTATAATGTTTGTGTTTTTATGGAATAAATTATATTTCTATCTTTTTAATTATTGTTAATGTTGTTATGTTGTCCAATTCTTGCAAAAATTCAATCATGCTTTTGTTATAAAATTTACCTCATGCTTGGCTAAGTAGTACACAAACTCAGTTATGAACAGTGTAAAGCTCTCACATGCTACAATAACAAATAAAAAAAATTACTACAGTGTAAAGCTCTCATATGCTATAGTAAAAGTGGTTCAACCACTAGTTCTCACCACCATTTCAAACACCTTTAATTGCATAATTAATATTAATAATGATAAAATCATGCCTGTTTATTAAGTTAAGTTTTTGCTATATTGTTAACATGAGCTAGCACAGTAAAGCTTAATAATGCTTGATTTATTGTCGACAGAGAATGCCATAGTGCATTCTTAAACTATTTAATAAGACAATATTCTATTGAATTTAACGTAAAAGTTTATTGCATTAAAATAGATTAATTTTGATCTATTTTACCTCTTTTGTCTTAAAATTATGTTAATTGTAATTGTAGTGACAGCGGTTATAATTGTCATAATTAGTGCAACTAATCACTAGTAAGAGGTGGTTAATTCGCTACTTTATATAGGTAAACTCTCATTCCATTATGGCTAGTTATATTGTTGCTCTTGGTTAACTTATAAAAACAGTAAATGAGATTCTCAAAGCTTCTTCATATTAATTTTATGATTTAAAATCTTATTTAAAATTATAATAAATATTTGTTCTATAAAATCTTTTTAAAATCACCCTCACCTTTTCAACTGTTAAATTGTCAATCTTTTAAATTTTCACCCTCTTGTGGATACAACAAACCTTCTATACTATAAACGTTCAGGCTTAAAGAAATATTTTAGGTAATAGATCAGCGGCCACCCTCTTAAACTTTTTTTTTTCAATATTTATATAAAATGAAGTTTAGCATGATGTGTGTACATCGACTAACCTTTGCATCATGATTAAATTCTAATTATTATTTGATTTTCACTATACTAAGAATTATCTGTCTTCTATTTAGGAGCGGTGCTGCACACAGATGAGGGTGAGTTATTGCCCCTTTAAACTTTTTTCTTTCAACAATATAAAACCTTAGAAAAATTATATTCTGCTTCCTTTAAAATTAAGCTTCCCCATGCAATAATGTTTTTTCCTTTCTAAAGTTCTATATCTCCATTCATTTAATTTTTCTTGATAATGTTAGCATACTATCACGTCCCAAAAGAGCTCTTGTTGAGATGTGGGCAGCCCAGGACTTAAGTACTGCTCTTCGGTCCTCTACCTAGCCGATGTGGGACTTTTTGTACGTTACATTCTCCTCTATCCAATCGCGTGACGCCCCCGTCACGGATCGGCTCCCCTGAGGGTCCCACTGGACCATGGAGAGTCCATACATCAGGCAAGCAGTACCCCACTCTGATACCACTTGTCATGTCCCAAAAGAGCTCTTGTTGAGAGGTGGACAGCCTAGGACTTAAGTACTGCTCTTCGGTCCTCTACCTAGCCGATGTGGGACTTTTTGTACGTTACAATACGCTTCCCCCTCATAACTAATTTTTTTTTACTTCGCCTCTACTTCTCTTTGTTTCTTAGCTAACAAGAGTACCTAAGATGAAACAAACGGCTGCAATAAGAGATTATTCATATGATATGCAGAAAGTAGTTAAATACGTATTAAATGCTCATTAAGATGGTTCTCAACTTATTTCTTACATGTCAAAACTAATGGTTCTTCTCATTTGCCTTCTATTAATAGAGATCAACTGGAAATACATTTTATCACTATAAACAAAGTAGATTTTAGACATTTTATAAATATAATTAGTTGTTATAAAGCCTCTTACCTCTATATATATGTACCAAGTAGAATAATTGAGTTTAGAATGTCGAAGTTATTTTCGTTGAGTGATTAGTCACTACCCTCTTACTATTTTGAAAATGCAAATTGGGTTTGTGACATTTTTATTTTTCTTTATCTCTCCTTAGTATAAATTTATTATGACTGCTTTTGCTTTGATTCAAGCAAAGCCATATAGAGGCATATACAAATTACCAAATTAGTAATATATATAATATGCGAGTGTATATATACACACATGACAAATGAATAAGGATTAAAGGAAAAATTCTTAGACATGAAAAAATATTGAAAATTAAAAAAAAATAAGTGTGGAGAAACATTATGACTCAAAAGTTTTTAGTCAGTGAGAAACATATTATGACAAACATGGATAAGTGGAGTGACCTAACATACTTATAAGTTGGCGTTTATTTTTTAAGTTTTAAAGTGGGACTTGAATTTGTTTTACACATTACACACTTATGTAAAATGGTGCTATTTTTGGAGTGATCAATCTTATATTGAATAGATTGAATCACCAATTTAAGCTTGTTGAGTTTTGATATCGTGTAGAATTTTCTTTCTACATATTTGAATTTTGATCTTAAAAGGTCAACCTGTTAAGTGAGATGATCTAAAATTCTTATAAGTTAGTGTTTAACGATATATTTTAACTATGTCGAACTCAACCAAGTTTATCTTACTTTTTAAGTATTAGTTACAAAAATTCCCCTTGAATTATAGTCTTTTTAACACTTTACCCTTGAACTTCAAAATGTATCATTCTTTCTCCCTAAAGCATGAATTATTAACGAAAATAGTCTTTTTATTAAAATTTTAACGGAAAATTGATAAATGACTATAAAGTTAATGGCATTTTAGTAACCCTGGTTATAAAATAACATTAAAAATTAAAACTATAAAATAATCTTTACTAATTTTTAAAATATAAAAAAATTAATTAATACTATTATACTATTGGAATCCTTCTTTTTTAATACACCATAAATTTCTTTAAAATTTTATTAATTTTTCCACACCCAAAAAAATATTTGAAATTTTAAAAGTTATATATATATATATATATATATATATTAGTGAAATGAAAAAGAATATAACACAAATAAATTCAATATAACAAAAAAATATAACACAAAATTCTTAAAGAGAAAAAAACTCTGATAGTATTAATAATTTTTTTTTTCATATTTTTGAAGTTTACATTGGTATTTATACTTTTGAAATTTCAAAATACTTTTTGAGTGTGAAAAAAGATAATAAAATTTGAAAGAAATTCAATATATTGAAAAAAAAAGAGGGATCTAGAGAGTAGTATATTTTTAATTGATTTTTTTTTTTTGTTTTAATCATCAATAAATACTATTTTTATTTTAGTTTTGATTTTTTGGTTATTTTATCACTGGGATTACCAAACTATCCCCAATTTTAAAATTGGTTATCAATTTGCCATTAAATAATTCTAACAAAAGGATTATTTTGTTAACAGTTCATATTTTGGGGGAACGAATATTACGTTTTGAAATTTAAAGGGCAAAGCGGTACAAAGACTATAGTTCAAGGAGAATTTTTATAATTAATTCTTTTTTAAAAATTTGTGCATAATTTTGATATTTAGTGTATAAAAGAAGTTATGTTTAGTCGTAATAAAATATTTTGTTGTAACTAAAATTTTAGCACTGACTTTTTTTTTCAACACAATCATAATATTTTATTGTCACTAATAATGTTAGTTATGACTAATATTTTTAGTCACAACAATCTACACTTTTTGTGATCACTAGTACTTTTGTTATCACTCAGTCCCATGCTTTTTATAGTGCATCCTTGGCTATAGATTTATGGCAGCCTGGCTTCCAAATGTCATGGCCAGGCAAAATCTCATCCAACAATTAAACACACTTGGCATGACAACAACTTCTAGGTTTTTAGCAACTTTTGAATGAATGTTTTAGTTCAAACATAACTTATGAGAGCTTTAGACTGTAGTTTTTTTAGAAAAAAATTGTCATATTAGTTTCTAACTTTTCATGAAAGTATTATTTTAGTCTCTAACTTTTTTTTTATTTAACTGACTCTAACCTTTCATTTTAATTACTGAAGGACTATTGCTAAAGAATGATGATTAGATTTTGAAAAAAAAAAAAACTTACAAAATTAGTGAGCTTCATCAAGTTTTCTACTGTAATAGAGTAGTAATAACAAAAATTGAATTGAAATTATATTTCAAACAAAGAGTATTGAAAACTTAAGCAGATAGTAATACAAAAAAAAAATTCTTGATTAATTAGTTCAACTATAACAAAAAAAAAAAAAAAAAAACCACAATCCCAGAGTGAGAGAAATTAGCTAGAAAAGAAGAAGAAGAAGAGTTGCAAGAAGCAGACATTAGAAAACACCTTTTTTTTATAAAATGAATTAGACATACAATATACGATAAATTAAACAAAGATCTTTGAACCTCTTGTAGGTTAGAAACTACACTTGTAGTAGAACAAAATCTATAAAATAGCTACGTCAGAATGGCGACCAAAAGAGTCTCAACCAATTGGTCTTCTTTGTTATTCTCTTTTTCACAATTGGAATGCGAGTAGGTACACGTCATTCAACTTTCTTCTTAGTAATGTCTCCTTCCAACCACAAGAGAAAAACAAGAATTAAGGTTCTTAATATTGAACAAAAATTCTACAAGAGTTGTAGAGTTTTTCTCTCTAGAAGACTCTCTCTCTAAATTCCTCAAGTAATCTAAATGACTATAGGAACATGTTTCCTGTATAAAGTCATTAGTAGGGAACTTATTTTTATCAGATTGGACTTCAAAATTTGAGTTAGAATTAAATCCCATAGTAAAAATGTGTAAAACATATTTGCTGATCTAACAGAAGTGGTTGACCATCCTACTATGTGTATGGCTATTGACTGCCTAGTCGTGGCTGACCTAGTGTTGGCATTTCCAAGCTCCAAACAAGCTATGCAATCCACTCATCCACTAGTTTTAATCTAATTGGATAATTATCCATTCTATTTGACTCCAGACTCTTTCATATAGCCTCAATTTTAATTCAATAACTCAATACATAAGTTATCTAATTAAAACAGTTATATACAAATAATCTCATGTCAAATAAAATATATTCAAATAATTTAAGACGTTTATCATGAATTAATTCATAAGATTAATGCAACCAATAAACTAACAAGAATTATTAAATTCAATCAATCAAATTTAAGCCAATCTAAAATTAATATAAGTTACTAATTTATAGGAAAAACACATCGTATTATTACAAGAAAATATGTAGGCTAGCAAAAAGGACCCAATATAGATCAAGCTCCTATAATTATAACATATCATATCCCCAATATCTATATATATATATATATATATATATATATCATAAAATTATCCACTCTAAAAGTATTCTACTAAAAGCTTAAAGCTGCACTCTCAAACTATATATAAATTGCGAAACTCTAATAATTCTTTTGTACATGACATATTATCATGTGCAACATCCTCATAGGATATTCATAATTGTCCTAAAAATAAAATTCTATTTTACCTTCTAGATTATATTTATCTTATATTCCATTGTCTCACCATTAGAATTCTTGCTATTCATAACCAATACAAATAGTATATCATTCAATTATACATATATATCCAAATAATTGAGTGCTCTAATTTTCCAATTACAAGATAATGTCTATAAAAGAATATCATTAATTTTACCAAAAAGCTATAGATTACATATCTATGAATAACAAGTCTAAATCATTCAAAAGTCATGTCTCCAACCTATCGATGTACATACCTTCGTTTAGTTTAGGATGCTACTCTTTGGTATAATAAAAGACATAAGTCAAGAATACGGACTCATTAATTCATTTTAGAATTAAGATGTAATGCATATACTTATCTAAAGTGAAATGATTCATTCAAACCAAATTATTAATCAAATCAATTCATTTTTAGTCTTGGTCCAATATATCGTCAACAATGACAATATATAAGTCTCTTTACTTGCAAAGTCTCATTCCAATGATCAAAACAAGTCATCTTCTATTAGGAATATAGACAACATAACAATCTTAACATAAATAAAGCGCCTAACTTTATTCCCTCAAATGTGGACCTTTTATATTTAAACCACACCTTAAGATTTTTATCTTCCACATAATCTATCCATCATATACACGATCGTAAAGGTTTAGATTGACAGTATCATATTTTTGTTTGCTAATCATATATTTAATATAAATGAATATCAAGATGACATATTTGATGCATGACATAAATCATAATTTTTTATTGATTAAATGTCTCAAAAAATTTAAGCTTTTGGACTCCTAGTCTAACACCAGAGAGGAAGAGATGACTGAGAGTCTCAACAGTCCTTTTGTTTTGAAGTAAAACACTGAGGGTCAAAGCAGGGAAGATCCACTACCTTACATCTCCTCCATCCACCAGGCATAATAGCTAAAAAAGCAAAAAACAAAACCAAAACCCACCCAGCCAACAAGCTCCCTCCCCTGTCGCCCATCCATGCCCACCATTCCCTTTCCGCACCAACGCCCTGCCTTTGCACCTAACCAACCTAACCTTAGCCGATGACCTAACCTTAAGGGCCAACCACCCTTATTCTTGCTGCATCTAGCCGACCACCCACCTGCAACCCTAGCCTAGTCACGTCCTCTCACCCTGTTGCCCCCACCCTCTTTGAGTCCCCTCCACCCACATCGCCCCTACTTGCCCACTAAGTTCAAAGAGATAGAAACAGAGAGAAATTTTTTAATTTTAATTTTAATTTTTTAAATAAATATGCTTTAGTTTTAATTCTTAAAAAATTATTTTTTTACTAAAATGCTCTTGTTAAAGACCTCATACGTAGCTTACATGGCACAAAAGTTAGTAGGCGTTAGGTAAAATGGTCGCTCAGCAACTAAAATAAAAGGTTGAGTCAATTAAATAAAAAATGTTGGGAACCAAATCAACACTTTTGTGAAATATTGGGACTAATATGGTAATTTACCCTTTTTTTACTATAAGATAGACTAACATGGCAATTTACCCTTTTTATACTATAAGATATGAGAACTTTTTATTATTTATAGTTCAAATCATTAGTTTAAACCAATGTTCCAAAACACACTATTCATATGAATAGGTCCAAACTCTTTTTAAATCATATAAAACTTAAATAGTATGCAAAACATGCAATAAAATTGAAGCCAATCAAAGCTCAACAATTAATGACCAAGAGGGTGCTTTAATTACTATGTCTAGGGTGAAAAAATCCGACAATTCGACGAATCCGATTTCACCCACCTAATAAAATCCAAGATAATCTAAATTGGGTAATCTGATTTTTCATTGGATAGGTTTAGGTTGAGTTTTTCTTAATTGGAGCTAATCTGAACCCACCAAATGTATAATATATGTAAAATATTTATTATATATTGTACATTTAACATAATCTTATCTTTAAAAAAAATTAAAAGTTTCTCTTGGTTCCAAACTTCTATATTTTACTTTCTACTTTCTAATATATACTACACATTACAAACTACACTACACAATCCCTTAAAAAATAAAAAATAAAAAAAGACTTTGATGGTTAAGGCTTTGATTGATCAAAAAATCAACTGATGTTTGAGGGAAGAGCTTATATAGAGCTTTAAGAAAACATGGACGAGGTGCAAGCCTTGAAAGAATCTGAAGAAGTTGCACCAGGTAATACATTTATCATATCTTGTTTTATGAGGTATAAATTTTACATTAATTATTTTAAATTTATTATGCTTTATGCTATGAAATGAATCTTGCATTATAAATATAGAGAACATTTGAGTGGAGAAGCTTGGAGTTGGAGATTTGGTTTGGTTGATGTTTATTGACTAAAAAGATAATTATTTTCTTAGTTTTTGTTATGTTGTTTGTTAGGTATGACTCATGTATTTAAGCTTTGTTAGACATCCAATATATGATAAATTTTAGGTTTTTCTTTTATATATTTCTTATTTTGATAAATTGTTAATTTGGAATTTTTTTTCTTTTATAATGTTCAATATAATCAGCCTACCTTATCCACCCGGACTTCAATTCGTTGAATTGCTTTAAAAGTTTTTTTTTTTTTTTTTGTGGATCAGATTTGAAATCAATTCAGCTAAACTTTGGTTGGCTGGGTTTAAAAATTCTTAAAATCTACATAACTCACAGGATGTTCACCCTTAACTAACTTTGTCGACTTACGGCCACATGGACACCTATTTATGTGTAACTCGCCTTGTCAAAGCATATATTTGGCAAGTATATGTGTTCGTATGAACCTTTTTCTGAACATCTATTCAATCTTCCGTTTCAAGTAATATAAGGCATGTATTAAGATGCCCCATTGAACAGATCTGTTCCCTCCCTTTCTCTTTTTTTTTTTTTTTTTTTGAATACAATTCCAAATTATATTTGGCCAAAAAGAAAAGTAATTGAGAAATGCTATGATAAGACCCTTTAAAAAGTTCTTATCCATGAGAACCTCTTTTATTTTTATTTTGGGATACAGAGATAAATAGCCTTTTTAAAAGTAACTCTAAAATAAATTGACTATAATTTTTAAAAATTAAGAAAATTGCCATTTATTAATAATAAACTTGAGTTTATCAAGTTTAATACTGATAAATTCGAGGCTTTTATCAGTTAAACTCAGTTTGTTACTGATAAACCAATCAAATTTATTAGTGATAAACTTGAGTTTATCAAGTTTAACACTGTTAAACTCGAGAAGTTTATCAGCTAAACTTAGTTTATCACTAATAAATGGTTTTTTTCTTAATTTTAAAAAGTTATGTTCATTTATTATAAAGAAACCATAAAAAATGTCACCAACCCAATTTCTCTTTTATTTTTTGACCATCCAATTGAAATTTAATGTTTCAAAATCTAAATTTCATAAAAACAAAAATAAACACAACTTCACCCTATTATTTTTTATCTTCACTTCCTAATTTTTGAAATACAAATAAAAAATATTTAAAAAAAAAAAAAACCTAAGCAATGTGATTCAAAGTTCGTCAACTCTGGCTTTCAGCAAAAGGGGTGGTAGGTGGAGAAAGGGGATTGACTATCAACCTAGCAACGCTTGCTTAACAATTGGGGGTGGCAAGTGGTGACGGTGGGGAGCTCGATGACGACAGCATAACGGTGGCCGCAAGCATCATCGCAACAGGCGTGACGGAGTTTAGATCTAGAGCTTAGATTTGTCGCAAGGTAACGATTGGAGGCGCGAGGGGGTGGGTACATCATTTTCCTATGGCGGCCAACGGTGAGGTGAAGTCACGATGGGCACTGCACCTCAACACCTCCTGACAAGTCGTCATTGACGAAGGTCGTGAGTGTCCGATGATGACCAACCGATGGTGGTGGCAATGTCGTGACTGTAGGGTAGGTTGCAAATGTTGCTAATTGGGGTTACCGGCAACCCCCACCAACCAGTGACAAAGGAGAAGCCTCTTGCCTTTTTCTTCTTTTTTATTTTTTGAAATTTTAGGTTATTGCTATATTAGGTGTGTATATACCTATTCTAGTTACGGTGAGCTGGTTTATTTTTAAACATTGAATTTAGATATAATGGAGAAAAAGTAATTCTTATTGATAAGAACAAATAGGGGTCATATTATAGCTTCTTCCAACTTAATTTATGGATAGTAAATTATTTCTATCCATAAATTAAATTTTTAATTTAAAGTATTGCTTTTTATACGACCTTATTATTTCAAAAGGTCCCTACAATTAAATAGGCATTTGGAAGCTATTGTTTAGATTGTTGTATGCAGTTCCGACTAAGTTTTTAACAGTATTCTCTTACATGCTATGATGTTTTGAATTTAAACTTTGAACTCCAACTCATTTCTTTAAATGGTCTAAAACCTTTTTTTTTTAAACATTGTTTTTACTTTGTCCACCACCCTCCGACCCCATTTCTATATTTCATTTCCAAATTACAGGTTGCTCACTCTCAAGGTCATGGAAGCCTGACACTAGGGGCAAAGCCAAAAAAAATTGGTTGGGAACTAGAAAATGTGACTGAATTAATAAGTTGAGCTAAATAAATAGATGTAGAATCTTAAAGAGGGCAAAATATAATTTTAAAAAAGCAGAGCAAAAGTTTTATAAAATTTCTTATACACAAAAAAGTGTTTGAAGCTGTTGCCTTCTAAATTCGTCACATATTTACAATTTCTCCCTTGAACTTTTAATTTTAGCAAGTTGCTCCTTAAACTTATAAATACACAGCAAATCACCCCCTATTGATAGCAATTTTAAGTTTTTGACTAAAGTTGACGTATGATTTTCACATGGGTCGTTAATTAAGAATATAAAGAGTTTTTTCGTATAAATATTAACTCAAATTTATATCAAAACAAAGTTAATTCAAAATTTACTATTTTAATATAAACTTAACTAAAAATATTAATTACAATAAATTTGAGTTTAAATATATAAAAATGACCATTTATGTCAATAATCAACTTTACGTATGCAACTTACATGTCAATTTTAGTCAAAAAAATTAAAAACATCATGAATGGGGTAAGTTAGGAAATTGCAAGTTCAAGGAGCAACTTGTCAAAATTAAACGTTTAAGAAACAAATTGTAAATGTACGACAAGTTTAAGGGAATACCAAAAAAAGAACTGAGGATAGGAGGAGGGTGTCAACCAATGATTAAGGTAAAGGCTTAATCCCCGCCCGCCACCCACCCCCAACCATCTTTCTTTTATCTACTATATAATATACACTTACCTAAGTTATATACTTAAAAAATAACTAAAATTTGCACACACACCTCCTCGTGAAACAGTTGAGTATATATAATCTTATGCATTGTGAGATATTAGCCTCCCTATCAAAACATCCTAACTTCATTACTGGTGCCAACCCTTGTCCGTGGAGGCTCTGCCCCTAAATGCTGGAAACTTGAAAAGATAACAAACTACAAAGCACTCAGGGCCTAAACAGAAATAATCCAGGCACTCACATCCGAGAGTACATCATGGGGGAATGCTACCCCAAGAGAAATTACGAAAATCTACCAATCGACATCAATGCTTGTTTTGACCTGATTATTTTACAGAGAATTCAACAAAAACAAAATAATGACTACTTTTTTAGAGGGTTTTTTTTTTTAACAACAAAAAATTAGAGACCCTAAACAAATGCATATGCATTGGATATAAGGGGGTGTAAGTTCAAAAATAAAAATAAAAAAGAATAACTATAAAAATTCTCCCTCAACTATAATTCTTGTATCTCCTCAAAAAAAAAAAAAAAGCAACCATAATTGTTGTAACAGTTTGTCCCCGAACTTTAAAACGTTGTGTTCCCCTTATATATAGAATATAACAAAAAAAACTTTTTTATTAGAACTTTTAACAAAAATTAGTTCATAATTAAAGTAGTAGGTAATGTACGAGGATTTGAGTAACTCTATCATGTCTATAACTAATTTGAATCTAAAACATTAGTCTATTTTGAAAATAGATTATTAACATTAATGGTCCTTGAATTTTAGGGTTTCCTACATTTTGCCATCTAAACTTGAAAAACTACCATTTTATTACTATCCCAAACTTTTAAATTTTCTCATATTGTCTCTTTTGTCTAATTTCCTGTCAAAAGCGATAGAAATAAACTCATGTGAGATGCAGGTAAGGTACGTTCAAATTATTTGTGGCTTGATAATACCTTTTCCATCTCTAACATAAAAAAACTCTAAATTGAAAAAATTCAAATTATTTTTTCCCTAACTTTTTAAATGTGAATGTAAATGATAATTCTCATTTGGGACTAACAAAATATGTTTTAGCCCTTACAGACTACCCATGTGACTCACGTGGGGTCTAGTTCTATTACTTTTGACAAAAATTGGACAAGAGCAAAGTGAGGAGATCTAAAAGTTTGAGATAAAAAAGTGCTAATTTTTAAGTTCAAATGCCAAAGTAGGAAAGGCCTAAAGTTAAGGCCATTTAGTCCCAAAGTTTAGGCCATTTGTGCTAATCTCTTTTAACAATTTTAATTATCAAAGATAAACTACAAAATTAAAAAAAAAAAAATCTCCTCTCACTCTCATGTGACTACACCTAGATAAACTAATAGTGTAATGATTTACTAAATTGTTTAACAATCTTCATTATTTATGTGATATTGTATTATTTATGCTAAAAATTATAATCTAAGAATTTTTGTATTAATATTTCATAGATCAAGGTAAAAAAATTATGATACGTTTTGATGTTTGGGGAGTATATTATTATAGGGGCTATAATTGAAGGGGAATTTTTGTGTAAAAAAAGAAAGAAAAGAATAGAATAGAAAAAGTTGAGGTTTGTATTATTAATGGGCTATTTATTAATAATAAAATTGATTGAAACGTGGTGTGGAGACTGTAGACTGGAAATCTTAAAACGAGGCATATTCTTAAGAACAAATAAATTTATGTAAGTAAATTGAATATTTGCTTGCAATATGTACAACCGACAATACAACAAGTGGTACGGCAACTTTAGGTGCTATGTTTCTTTCTATCACTGTTGGACGTGGCCTATTTTTAAGGGCTCGCATGCATAATTTTTAAATTATTTATTTAATCCAAAATAAATAAATAATTAATATTTTTGAAGTTATCAAATACCTAAGTGTGTGAGATATTTTGATTGTTTTGTAACTATCTATACTTAGTGGGATACTAATAAGTCCTAGTTAGTCCTTAAAAGATGGGATAAGGAACCCATTTGATGTCCTATATAGTAGAGCCTAAAGGGAGTCTAGAAAAGCACGTACAAAAAAATTTATACATGAAATTTTTTTTCTGCTCTTTCTCCTTCTCTCCTCCGCCTTTTCTCTGTAAGGGCTTTAGTTGGTAGAACTTTGTGAGTGTTCAAGTAATACTCACACACCGTCAGAGTGGACTTCTACAACACAGAGTATCGTAAGGCTTCCCTTAGACTATTCTTGGATCCATGTTGATTTGGAGACAAGATTCGACACTCATAGACGCTTCCAACATTGGCATAAGAGCCGCTACATGAAGTTTTCATTACCCACTATTGAAATATCACAAGGAGAATGGTAGTTGCCATTATGATTTTTGGCTTGATTTTTGAATATGTGGTGTATATTTATGATATTATCAGCCATATCAATTTCATGATCAAACTATTTATGATTATTGAAATAAATTAGGTAAAAATTGAGAAATCCAAAACTTTGACTTTAAATTTTTTTAATCGTTTCTTATTTTGATATAATTTGGCATGCATGGTTTCATCTCAAAATTATCTTGTCATTGATATATCATATGCTAAATTTCGTCATGTGTAGCCAAAGTTATTAAATTCAATGTTTTGGTAGGTTAATTGTGACTAACCTTAATCAACAACCAAATTAAAGCAAATCTCACTCTCATTGGGCAGAGAGTGAGTTTCACCTGCCATTGTAGAGGTGGCATAAGGTGAAAGTTGGGACGTCATTGGAACTGGGATTTCGAAACAACAAAAAAAGACATCGAAAAGTCAACATCGAAAAGTCACCATCATCAGCCTATCACAGGGGCAAGTGGCGGCTACTCTAGGGTGTGTTTTTAGGCCGCCTAGGCGCATTTTTGGGCCTCGAGCGTTTTGCTGCCACACAGGCAACGCCCAATGGGAGACCAGGAGATCTCCTAGTGGGCTAGAGCAGCCTTGAACATGGGCCAGCGTGTCAGGCCCAGACAGCACAGCTGCGCCTAGGCCAGCCCCAATTGAGCCCATAGGGGTTGTTTCAGTCCTTGACTGTGACCAATACCTTATTTAAAAAAAAAAAAATTGTTGTTAATTTTCTTATACTAAATGAATTTATAATAAAGATGAAATTATCATTTTTTAATTTAATATGAATTTTTGTTATCTATTTATTCAATTTTGAAGAACATATGAATTATTTGCAATATGTGATTCTGATATATATATATATATATATATATATGTATATATGTGGTGCAATTTTATTAGAAAATTAATATATCCATACTAGTGACATTTTCTTCTTGAAGATGCTTAATTGTTTATTTTAAGCTCTAAGTAAAATTGTCTATGTGAGCATGTTTGCAATCTTTGCGATAAATTATAATTGTTGTTATTTATTTATTTGCAAATGCATGCTTAATTGCACTTGATTATTGTTATTTTTGTGATATGTATGCTAGAAACATACTAAGAATTATCACATTTAGTAGGAGTATAGTGGTAAAAGCTTCTATTCTCTTATACACTTCTTGAGTGAATTTAGATTTTTAATAATTAACACTTACTATAGAAGATGATTATGAGCATAGTGATTTTTTTATTTTATGATGTGAAGATTATTGAAATTGTTTAAAAAATGTTTGCTACAAACTGATTTATTATGTGTATTAGTTGCTAAAAATCTGGTTATCCTTTGTGCGCATGAGTATTTGGCATCTAAGAACATTGTTGTTGATATGAACAAAGGCAAAAAATTGGATGGTGTCAATTATGACATTTGGCATCGTAAGATCATATTCATCCTTGATCAGCAAGATGTTTTGAAAACTTTGACCCAAAAAATAATTGCACTTGAGCCTGGCAACACTACCCAACACCGTTGCCGTCAAGAAGCCTATCATGCTTAGCTGAAGAAAAATCATTGTGCACACTTTTCCATGTTAAGCAGCATGCAAAACGACTTGATCAATGAGTTTGAAGAGCATGCTACTATGCATGAGATGTGGGATGCACTGCAACTCAAGTTTGTTATAACCTTTGCCACTAGGCTGCACGTACTAACTATAAAGTTTGAATCCTATAAGATGCGCCCGAACCACACTATGAAGCAACATCTTAGAGTGATGTCAGCTATGATTTGCAAGCTAAAAACAACTCGTAACAACCTAACTGATGAGCAACAGATAGCAGCTGGGCTTTAGTCCCTACTAGATTCATAGGAAACCATGAAGGTCAGCATGACAAATAATGAGAACATCAAAACATTTGTTTATCTGGCATGCCACCTTTACCTTGAAGTTGAGCGCTTGGAAGCATCAAAAGATGCTAAATGCAATGTGGCTAAAGATGATTTATGTGGGACAAAGAGGCACAAGCACAAGAATCATGTTCTTAAACGTGGCTTTGGCAATGGAGACCACCAAGCACAAGAGAGGCAAGTTGGTAAGGAAAAATTGGGAAAATGCTTCAAATTTGAAATTAAGGGGCATCTTACTTGTGATTGTACTTAGCCAAGAAAGGGACTCCCTGGCTCTATTATTCGCAAAATTTTAATTTGTAGTCATGTTATAGTTGCTCACTCACATCTATATTGGATTATTTATTCAGGAATGACCGAACACTTCGTGAAAGACCGAGTCCACTTTGTAGAGTATCACCGAATTCCAAGAGGGAACTAAGGACTTTACATGGGGGATGGAGCTGCTGTGCAAGTATTAGGCATTGGCATATACAAGCTAGAATTACTCAATGGGCACATTCTATTACTGCATGATGTTCTATATGCTCCTAAAGTTCGATAAAACTTGTTCTCAGTTGTTAGCTTGCTTAGATTGGGTTTTAATGTTAATTTCTACAGTGCTAGTTGCAATTTTTTTTAGGAACGATTTATTATAGTTGTTCTTTTGCTATGGATGATTTGGTTTGGATATTGATTGTTTGAATAATAATAACAATGTCATTTCTTATTTGACTACAGCAATGTTAATTTTGAATATGGCATCCTAGGCTAGGCTATACAGGGCAAAATAGAATGAATAGACTAGCTAGAGAAGGCCTATCCGGCCAAATTGTTAAAATTAAATTGCCCACTTGCGAGCATTGTTTGGCTAGAAAATCGACTAAGAAATCTTTTGGAAAAGAAACAGGAGCACTGATTCCCCTAGAGTTAGTACATTCTGACATCTGTAGCCCAATGAAAGTGAGGACAAGGCATGATGCCTCTTGTTTTATCACTTTTATACATGACTTCACGCGTTATAGTTATGTTTATTTGATCTCCCATAATTCCAAAGCATTAGATTGCTTTAGATATTTTATGAATTTGGATGATAATCAAACAAGAAGAAACATATAGACTTTTAAGGCTAACTAAGGCCGCAAGTATCTATCTAAATAATTCAAGGCATTGTGTGATGAAAAGGAATCCAAAGACAACTAACAATTCCTAGGACTATGCAAAAAAATGGTGTAGCAGAAAGAAGGAATCGTACATTGTTAGGAATGGTTAGGTCGATGATGGCATAAGCCAAACTCCTAATATCCTTTTGGAGGATGCATTATTCGCTGTGGCCTCTATGCTTAATCAAATGCCCTTAAAATCAATTCCTTTAACCCCTTATGAATAATGGCCTAAGCGAAAACCCAATTTGGACCACTTGTGTCTATGGGGTTGGTTAGGTATCTTCATACTACTTCTCGCAAGCATGGGAAGTTAGGCCCAAGGGCACATAAATATATATTCATTAGATATTCTGGTTAATTAAAAGGCTATGCAATGTTGGGTAAACACCCTGATAGAAGTATAACTGAGATATAGTCACGAGATATGGATTTTCTTGAGGAGGAATACCCTAGGATAGGAGATATGGACAAAACCTTTGAGTTTTATGAAATGGATGAATTAGAAAAAGGCGCTCAAGATCTAACTTCAAATAGAGGGAGCAACATTCTTCCTAGCGGGAGTGTACCTCTTAATGGGAGTGCACCACTAGACATAGGTTCAAATGATCTATAACAATGTATGAGCAAATGAGAAAGCATCCCACATCATCATTTTGAGATTGAGAGGGAAGCATTCATGTCTGCAACAAAAGATGATGATGAGCCAAGAACATATCAAGAGGCATTCATTTCTTCTGCTTCTGATGAATGGAAAATTGCAATGATTAAAAAAATGGAGTCTATGGAGAAAAATTAAGTATGGGATTTGGTAGATCTTTTGTCGAAGCATAAAACCATTAGGAACAAATTGGAAAGTCAAACACAAGGTTGATACCCAAAAGGAGGGTGTTGATTATGAGGAAATTTTTTTACCGGTGATGAGGTTTGCCTCAATTTGCCTTATTCTTGCCATTACTGCTCATTTGGACTTGGAACTCTATCAAATGGTTATTAAAACTCCATTTCTCAATGGATAACTAGATTAAGAGATCTACATGGATCAACCCATTGGCTTTGACGCCAAGGTTAGGAGTGTAAAGTGTGAAAACTTCATTATTCCCTATTTGGCTTAAAGTAATCATCCAGGCAGTGGTATTTAAGATTCCATCAAGCCCTTATTTTATATGAGTTTACGATGATCAAGGAAGACCATTATGTGTATGTTGAACGATCTAGGAAAAGTTTTATTGTCCTTTTATTATATGTAGATGGCACACTATTAGCTAGAAATATCAAAAAGATAATTGTCGCCACCAAGGAGTGGCTGTCCTCAAATTTTGAGACGTAGGACATGGGTGAAGCAAGCTATGTGCTCCGATTTAACATCCTTAGAAATAATTCAAGGAAATTCTTTGGTTTATCCTAAGAGACTTGCATTAGGAAGATTCTTGAATGATTTCATATGCAAGACTGCAAACCTATTGACAATACAATTGGAAAAAGAGAAGCTTTAGGTCCTGATATATGTCCAAAGACTCAAAGAGGTAAAGATAAAGCTAGCTAGGGTTCAAATTGGGCTATTGGAAGTTTGATGTACACTATGATGTGCACTCGGCCCGACATTTGCTATGTCATTAGGTTGGCTAGATGGTTCCAGTCAAACCCAGGACTTGCTCGTTGGAAAGTAGTGAAATGTATACTTTGATTTTTCGAAGGTAGAACAGACTATATGCATTGCTATCAAGCATTTGGTTCATGCTTAGTTGGTTACAACAATGCCGACTACGGTGGTGACTTGGGTGATTGCAAATTGACTTCTACTTTCTTACTTAACGATGACACTATATCTTCAAGTAGCAAGAAGCAACCTTGGATAGCATTATCCACCATGGAATTGGAGTATGTTACATGTTCTGCTATGCTACAAGACAGTGTTTGGGTGAAAAGGTTCATTATTAAACTTGGCATTGTCGGGTGAGCCTTAGAGCCTATCACCACATATTGCGACAGTATGGCTGCCCTTGTTTATGCAAAGGATCCCAAGTACCATGGAAAAACTAAACACATCAACATCCGATACCATTTTATTCGTGAGATGGTTGCACAAAATGAAGTGATCCGAAAGCACATTTTTAGAGTCAAGTAATTGCAGATCCTTTAACTAAGCCCATTGCTCGAGAGGCTTATGTGTCACATGTTAGGAGTTTAGGATGGTGTAGAATGTAATTTTTCTTATGTTTTATATGTCTAGACAACCGAATTTTATCAAATATTTGTTAATTGAGATATGATTAATGAAATTTATATTTCTTTGTCCATATTTTAGTTGTGACATAATATCTTTTAACTCACATATAAACTATAATTAGTTTATTCATACTTAGAATGTATGTAAATGGGTAACGATCGACTTACTCACATGACCAATCGCCTTTGGCGCTCAAAAAGCAAGCAAAGATGAGACGCGTAGGCTTGCAACGATAAGAAAGTGTCATCAGCCAAACTTTATTTAAATGTCGCCTTGGAATGATCCAAGATGATATCTTTTGACGATTAACTATGGATTCAACTATATCGCACTAATCTATATTCAACCTATAGGATAATAGGATACAAAGCCTTAATATGGTGCTAAGCAACAAGCATATGAAGGGATTCAAATCAAGCACCGAGTGATGATTAGGTTAAGATTTGTATAGTGTTTTGAGGATGAGACATACGCTACTTAGAGGAGATCTCCACCATAATGTGTGTTCATACAGCATGTGCTTGGTGACCACAATAAGGAAGTAAAATAGTGAATCTTGTTTCTCTATTACGTGAGTACTTATGGATCACTATTTCTTATATTGATCTCACTACTTTACTTGTGCCTTATGTGACCTTTGACTATGTCATAAAGTGAAGGTTCAATGTATGCTACTTTGATGCGTTTTTTGTGGTCATGTCTGAAGCGATCTAAAAGGGCATTGTTGCAAAAGTAATTAAACAAAAGCAGAGTGATGCGAGGATAAGGGAAGATTATTTAGTAACACATTCAAGTTTTATGTTCACTATTGATAAATTATGTTGCTTTTGTGGTGCAAAATAATTGTGAAATAAATACTAAGGTGGGTTTACACATGGCTTTTGTATATATAGGAACATATACTAAGTAGAGGGATGTGTAGATGCTAAATCTGATGTCGCTAAATAGATCTAGAGCACAATGAGACCCTCTGAGGGATGTTCTATACTGGTTTTTGTGAAATTTGGTACAGTTTTCCCAACCTTTATTTGCAAGTGGCTTGATCATCACACGACCCATTTATCCAATATGAACAAAACAATATGAAAGATGATGAGAGAGATGCATCTTTTTGTACTCACTATGTGCAAGTAGGAGATATTAGACATGGCCTGTTTTTAAAGGCACCAATAGTGGCCTTAATTTTAAAATTATTTATTTAATTCAAAATAAATAATTAATTAATATTCTAAGATTTATCAGATACCTAAGTGTGTAGGACTATTTTGAGTGGATCATAACACTCACACTTAGTTACTAGATGTCCCTAGTTAGTGGGATACTAATAAGTCCTAATGAGTCCTTAAAAGATGGGATAAGGAACCCACTTGATGTCCTATATTATAAGCCTAAAAGGGAGTCTAGAAAAGCACTTATAAAAAATTTATACGTGAAGTTTTTTTCTCCTTCTCTCCTCCACGTTTTCACTGTAAGGTTTTTGGATTGTGGAACTTTATGAGTGCTCTCATAATTCTCATACACCATAAGTGTAGATTTTTGCAACATGGAGTATCATAAAGTATCTTCTAGACAATTCTTGGATCCATGCTGATTTGGAGACAAGACTTGGTACTCATAGATTCTTCCGACGCCCTCAGTTAGAATAAATCCAATATATATTGGCTAATATATTAAATAAATGTGAATTAAAGGCTATTAAATAAAGTTAGCCCAATTAAAAGTGATCAATTTACGTTTTGGGCTTTTAATGCATCATAAAGTTTGGCCTCCTAAGTGTAGAGACCAAAATATAATTACTGATTTCATGACGGGCTAACTTGATAATTAAGGATAATTGCTAGGGTTTAGCAGTTATGTAAAAAGGTTATGGTCCTTAAGTCAGTATGTACGTTATTTTTCTGTTCCCCATCTATAGAGAAATTACAGAGGCAAATTTTCAAAAAAGACTTACATACTAGACTTGGAAGATCCTCTACTTACAGACTCGAGAATCATAGTTCAATCAATAGATTCATGTTAGCCTTCACATCTTATTAATTATCTCGGTGATTTGACATGAATGATCCTGGGTGACGATGGTTTTCATCACAATATTTGTTCCAACAAATAGTATCAAAGCCTCTTCATGTTAAATCATTAGGAATTAATAATTTTCTAGATGTAATTCTCATAAAAATTCTCAACGGTTTTTGAAAATTGTTGAATTTGACAATCATTATTTGGAGATTTTGGTTTTGTGTATGTGTGTGTGTGTGTATATATATTATATATGAATATATGCATATGCGCGTAATGATTTTGTTTGTTTATTTTAAGTTTGACAAAAAAAATCAAACAAATGTATATATGTGTATGTATATATATACACGATTTCAACGAAATCGTTTTTTCTTTAATTCAATTTGTAGAAAATGTTACATATATATATATATATATATATATATATATAATACAACCAATTTTTTATGGATTCAAGAAACTTTTATGTTTCTTTTAATTGTTGTGTATGGCAGCAAGGTTGCCAAAGAGAAAAAAAAAATTGTTGTAATATATATATATGGTTTTTGGCCTTCTAAGTTGCTGTCAGGCAATGATGCCTATATGGGCTTCTTTTCCTTTTTATTCCTTCAGTTCGTGCAATACATGGCTGTTGTAAAAAAAAAAAAAAAAAAGGCTTTCATTTTTACGGTAGCAAGCTATCGAGAACAAGAAAGAAAGGTGCCTTAGGGTTTTCAGGGATTTTGGGCTTTGGCCCAAAACTAATAAAAAAATTCAGTTGAAATACACGTGCCTAATTGGGCCCATAACCAGTAAGCACCCAGGGGGTCAAACCCTTTGGTGACCCATTTAAAAAAAAATACACGGGCGCAGTTGGGCCCGTGACTAAATAATGAAGGCTATACACGAGTTGGGTGCATGATCAGATAGTCACCAGGGGTTAAACCCCTAGGTGACAGTTGGGTTGGGTTATGAACCTAGTCCAGCCCTAACTTTGACTAGGTTGACTTTTGACCGAAATTTTTTATTTTTTATTTTTTATTTTTTATTTTTTATTTTAATTTTGGTCATTTTTTGTGCAATTTTAAATTCAAATATTGTTGTTTATATATACATATATATATATATATATATATTGAAATGAATTAATTAAAACAACAAGTCACCAAAGTAACCTCTCTTGTGAAAATTAATTTGTTTTGAAATATAAATAGTTGTGTTCATACAACTTATGTGAATATTGACCGGCCTAAAGGAAGGCAATATTTAACAAAATTGTATGTACACCTGTGGTAATAAACACGTGATGATTATCCAGTTTTATATGTGAACAATAAATCAACCCAAAAGAATATTTATTGTTTGGCATATTCTTATTATCAGTGTTTGAATACTACACAAAGATATCACTTACAAGTTAACATTTCTATCCAAAGACTAGATATTAATGGAGTGCCCAGTATCTTGAGATGGGGTTACCTTTATTTGGATTTATTATTGCTACTTTGGATTTTTATGTGATCTTGTTTTTGGGTTTGTTATATTGTTCTCTGATTTAGCTACTAGTTCTACCTCAAACATTACTGCCAACATCAATTCTATTCATATGCAGAATGGTAGCAACTTCAAATCATGGCAAGAGAACCTCCTTATAGTTCTCGAAGTCCAAGATCTCGACCTTGCATTAAGGGTTCCTTCTCCTATACCTCTTACAGATAAGAGTTCCTCTAATGAAAAGAATGACATGGAAAGGTGGGAGAAGTTAAGTTGCATGTGTATGATGATCATGAAAAAGGCCATTCGAGAAGCATTCAG
This sequence comes from Artocarpus hirsutus, assembly GCA_946598075.1. Taxonomy (NCBI): domain Eukaryota; kingdom Viridiplantae; phylum Streptophyta; class Magnoliopsida; order Rosales; family Moraceae; genus Artocarpus; species Artocarpus hirsutus. Next base: position 13,883 of record CAMOHE010045287.1, on the reverse strand, counting down.
GGGCACTATATTGGAAACGATAAAGACAGCCAAAGATTTCCTCAAGGACATTGACAAGAGATTTGCCAAAAATAAAAAGGCTAAAACAAGTATACTTTTGGCAAATCTCATCTCAATGAGATACAAAGGTAAAGAGAACATCAAGGAGTACATCATGGAGATGTCTCATCTTGCTTCAAAACTAAGAGCACTTAAGCTTGACCTTTCAGAGTACTTGCTAGTGCATTTGGTTCTTATATCTCTTCTTGCACAATTCAATCAGTTCAAGGTGAGCTATAACTACCAGAAGGAGACTTGGTCTCTTAATGAGCTTATCTCACATTGTGTGCAAGAATAGGAAAGGTTGAAGCAAGAAAAAACAAAAAATGCTCACTTGCTAATACTTCTAAGGACAAAGGGAAGAAAAGAAAAAAGATAAGAAAGCTGTAATTAAGGCACCTCAAAAGAAACAATAAAAGAGACCAGATGATCCGAAAGGCATTGGTTGTTTCTTCTGTGGAGCTACAGGACATAAGAAGAAGCATTGCACCAACTACCATGCTTGGCATGCTAGGAAAGGAATGCTTCTTAATTTCAGTTGTTTAGAGGTTAATTTAACCTTGATACCTAAACGCACTTGGTGGATAGATTCTAGTGCAACCACTTACATCAGTGTGTCTATGCAGGGTTGTCTAAGATACCAAAATCCAAATGATGGTGAAAGATATATCTATATGAGCGATGGCAAAAAGGTTGAAGTTGAAGCAATAGGGAAATTTAGATTATTGTTAAAGACAAGATTTTATTTGGATCTTGATGAAACATTTATTGTACCATCTTTTAGATGGAATTTGATTTCTATTTCTACTTTGGACAAATCTGGTTATTTTTATTCATTTGGAAATGAAAAATGTAGTTTGTTTCATGATTCAAAAATGGTTAGTTTTGATTCTTTATCAAGTTACGATAATCTTTATTTAATTGATACAATTGCTTCATTCAATGAATCCCTACAATAAAGTACTCAAGGTATAAAGAGCAAATTAACCAATGAGAATTCAGCTGCATTATAGCACAAGAGATTAGGTCATATCTCTAGAGGGAGAATAAAGAGACTTGTGTCAGACAAAGTTCTAGACCCCTTAGATTTTATAGATTTTGATGTTTGTATAAACTATATAAAGGGGAAACAAACCAATAAAAGGAGATTTGAAGTCAACAGGACTTTGGACGTCTTAGAACTTATACATATAGATATTTGTGGGCCATTCCCTATGGTTTCTTTGAATGGTCAATAATATTTTATAACATTCATAAATGATTTTTTTAGATATGGCTACATATATCTCATTCATAAAAATTCACAATCGCTAGATGTATTCAAAAATTATAAGGCTGAAGTTGAAAACCAACTCAACAAAAGGATTAAAAGCATTAGATCTAACCGTAGTGGTGAATACAATGGCAGATATGATCGTTCAAGTGAACAAGATCCAAGACCGTTTGCTAAATTCCTAAAGGAATGTGGTATTGTCCTATTATACACTATGCCAGGTTCCCCCACTAGGAATGGTGTTGCTGAAAGATGAAACAATATGCTTAAGGACATGGTGAGGAGTATGATCTCTCTTTCTACCTTAATAGAATCACTTTTAAGGAAAAGCACTTAAGACTACAACATATATCCTTAACAGGGTTCCAACTAAAGCAACTGCTAAGACCCGTTACACACTTTGGATGGGCAAGAAGCCTAGTTAAAGCGTCTTTATATTTGGGGATGTCCAGCTGAGGCAAGGCCTTATAGGCCTAATGAAAAAAATGGACTCAAGGATGGTGAGTTGTTATCTTATTGGATACTCTAAAAGATCCAGAGGGTACAAGTTTTATGATCTCATGACTAAGTCAATTTTTGAGACAGGAAACAGTCGGTTCTTTGAGAATGTAAAGTTTATGGCGAAAGATAACGTTATGGACTTTGTCTTTGAAGAGGAATGTGTTGATATTCCTATTGTTGTCATTGACATTGATCAAGTTTCTATTCCTAACATTGTTCAAGAAGCAAACCCAAATCAAGACAATGTTAGAGAACTTCCCATTCCATAAATTTGCTCCGGAAGAACAGATACTACCACCTCAAGAACCTATGCCATTAAGGAGATCCACTAGAGAAAGGAGAAGTGCAGTGCTAGATAATTGCATTGTATTTCTTCAAGAACATGCATTTGACATTCGTGTAGAGGATAACAATCAACTTCTGTCAAGCCATGTAAGTTCTAAATCTCAAGAGTAGATTAATGCCATGAATAAGGAGATAAAGTCTATGAAGGACAATGACATTTAGGACCTTGTCCTGTTGCATGAAGGAGGAAAACCCATTGGTTGCAAATTGATATTTAAGACCAAGAGGGATTCAAAAGACAATTGGAGAGGTACAAGACTCGTCTTCTCGTTAAATGCTTTACACAGAAATAGGGCATCGATTATAAAGAGACTTTCTCTCCTATTTCTTCAAAAGACTCTTTCAGGACTATAATGGCATTAGTGGCACATTTTGATCTTGAGCTTCATTAGATGGATGTTAAGACTACATTTCAAAATGGCGACATTGATGAAACATCTATATGGTGCAACTAGAAAACTTTGTGTTAGGAGATGCAAAGAAAATGGTTTGCAAATTAAAGAAATCCATCTATGGGTTTAAGCAGGCTTCTCATCAATGATATTGCAAATTTCATCACGTTATCATCTCATTCGGTTTTGAGATGAATGTGGTCGATGATTGTATATACCACAAGTTCAGTGGGAGTAAGTATATTTTCTTGGTTTTATATGTCGATGACATTTTGCTTGCTAACAACGATATAGGCTTATTGCACGAAACCAAGAGATTTCTATCATATAAATTTAAGATAAAGGATCTTGGTGACGCCTCTTTTGTGTTAGGTATACAAAGACACCAGGATTGCTTTTAGGGTTTTCTTGATTACAAACCATTTAATTACCCTTATGGGTAAGGGAGATAATTTTAGTCTCAATCAGTACCCTTAGAATGATTCGAGATTTAGGAAATGCAGAAGATTCCTTATGCGTCAGTAATAGGGAGTCTGATGTATGCTTAGGTTTATATGCATCTAGATATTGCATACATTACAAGGATGTTGAGCAGATACTTAAGTAATCTTGGAAATGATCACTAGGTAGCAGCCAAATGAGTCTAGAGGCATTTATAGAGAAAAAATGACTACATGCTCATGTATCGGAGGTTAAAATAGCTCGAGATCATCGGATATACTAACTCCGATTATGCTGGCTGCTAAGATAGTATGAAATCTATGTCGAGCTATGTCTACCTTCTGCCTAGAGGTGTTGTCTCCTATAAGAGTAATAAACAGTCTCTTATAGCATCTTCTACTACAAAAGCAGAGTTCATAGCATGTTATAAGGCATCCAATCATGGAATATGGCTGTGAAATTTTGTCATGGGGCTGCACATAGTGGATAGTATTCAAAGAGCACTCAAGTTATTTTGTGACAATAAGTTGGCAATTCTATATTCTACCAACAACAGGAGCTTGACAAAGTCAAAGCACATGGACATCAAGTTCCTAGTTGTGAAGAAAAGAGTTCATAGTAGACAATTGTCTATACAGCACATCGGTACAAACTCCATGATCCGCTTACTAAGGGATTTCCACCCAAAATGTTTCATGTGCACACTACATGTTAAGATCACATTGCATGAAATTTCCATTCTACACATCCATGCTTGATCTTTGTCATTAGTTATATTAGTATATGTGATCATTGACGGGTCTAGTTACGACATATGTAACGAAGGTCGCTTTGGTCCTTTATTAATATAGTTAATGGACAAGATTGTTAAGATGCATAAGGTTTTGATAGCAAAATTTATAAGCTTGTAAGGTATAATTCACATTTATAAAGGTTTATATATAGCTCAAGTGGGAGATTATTGGAATAAATCTAATATATATGTTAATATATTAAATAAATGTGAATTAAAGGTTGTCAAATAAGGTTAGCCCAATTAAAAGTGACCAATTTGGGTTTTGGGCTTTTAATGCATCATTAAGTATGGGCCTCCTATGTCTATAGATTAAAATATAATTGCTGATTTTATGATGGGCTAAATTTATATAATTAAGGATAATTACTAGAGTTTAACAATTATATAAAGGGGTTATGGTCCTCAAGTCAGTAAGTATGTTATTTTTTCGTTTTCCATCTACAGAGAAATTACAAAGACAAACTTTGAAGGAGGACTTACATATTAGACTTAGAAGATCCTCAACCTGCAAACTCAGGAATCACAGTTCAATTAATAGATTCAGGTTAGCTTCCACATCTTATTAATTATCTCAGTGATTTAGTATGAATGATCCTATATGACGATGGTTTTTATCACAATATTTTGTTCCAACACTCTTTTCCTCTCTTCTTTTGTAATCCTCTTTTATCACAAGTCATATATTTGTTGAAAAAGTTTTCCCCACTGCATGACAAGACCCACATGTTTCATTGTCATGTTATACACACACACACACACACCATATATATATGTATGTGTGTGTGTTAGTCTATCCATCCTCCTAATAGTTTAAGTTTAGGAAGTGTATGAACATCGTCAGTTCTTTTTTTTCTTTTTTTAGTTGTGTCATGGTTTGCATATGATAATATGATATATGGTTAGAATAGCAGTTGTTGTAGAATGCAATTGCTATAGAATGTCTAAACGATGAAAGTTTTGATAAGGATATTGGTTGCTGTGAATCCAATCTCGAAGGGCTTTTAATTATTAAAGCTTAAAGGGCATTTAGCATTGGTCTCAATTGTTTTTTGTTTTTTTTAACGTTATTTTATACAATATGTTCTTTTAACTGATTTCAGAAAACAATTGCATTGTTTTTGAAACACAGGAACCAATATTAATGGCCCATTTGTTTTTTGAATACATATAAAAATGCTAGGGATTAACCATGAATTTAGGGAGAAATTGCACAAAATAGTAGATTTAGCTATTCTGATAGTAAATTATGTAGAATTTTTAAAAATGTAAAAATAATAACAGATTCAAATAAATTTGTATTTTAAATTGAATAAAAACCCAAAATTATCCCTAAAAAATAATATTTCTTTTTGGGCTTTTTTCCCTCTCCTCATCTCTCTTACTTCCCTTTTCTCAGTCTTCTTTCTTTCTCGATAAGCCCTCCTTGGCCAGTGCTCCCAACCTAGTTGTCATTGGCATTCGTGTCATTGTAGTTGAACTTGAAGTAGCAGGAAGAGAGATGAAGATGAATACTCGACACGAGCATCCGCAATCTTAGGAATCACATCAAGTTAGAGTTCTGATGATGCATGATGAGAATATAAACGTGTATATTTTTAAAGGCTTAAACCATTTATTTATACTTTAATTTCTCATTAAATCCTTTAATTAATAGTATTTTTATGTTAATAAGTATTTTTCATGTCTTAGTGTGTAAATATGTTTAAAACTATATTTTTAATGTGTTTTTTATGTCTAATAATATTTTTAGTAATTTTTAGAATCATTTCTATATGTTTAATTATTAATTACTTTGTAATTAGCTAAAACCGTAAAAATAATGTTGTGTAATTTTATTTTAAGTCTTAAAATATTTGTAAAAAATATTTTAAGTTTGTAAAGATATTTTATAATATTTTTAATAATTTTAAAAAATATTTTTAAGTTTTAAATAATATATTTGTTAAGGTTTATTAATTTTAGAAATTTTTTTATTTTTAGTTGTTTTGTATGTTTGATTATAAAATAAATATTTAAAATTATTATAAATATTTAGTTTGTAAAATAATTAATTTTAATATGTTTGTTAATTTTAGATTTAAAATCTGGGGGAAAACAAAACAAAACGATGTAGAAGGGCATAAAACGGACGTCAAATGCATAAGAAATCAAAAAGAAATTAAAAATCAGAAAGACTAACACATGGCAAGCTCAAGACTGTCAGATCACGCTGCCCAATGCATCCAGGCCATCCACACATCTCTACAGTTGTCAAGCCACCCTTCAAATTGCATGTAGAAGGTCGTAGTGCTCTTGCCTCCATAGCCACAAGATCAACATACTAGACCAGTTCAATGGTCTAAATCAGTTCCAGTTTGTCCCATCTGGCTGGTGTTTCAGCTTAGCTTTATAGTCGTTATATCACACCATGGACGCTCTAGATTATGCCTCACACTAGCTCTTGTGCTCTGTGCCACACTAAATTCGAAATCAAAATTTGCACTCTCTTGAGCTTAGATTGGCAAGGGTGGAAAGAAAAATACATTAAAAATTTGTCAAATTTTACAATCTAACTAGAGTGCAACCAAAATGAGATAAAAAAAGAAAACAATAATAATTAAACAAATAAATAATTAAATAAAAGATAATAAAATAATAATAAAAATGTTAAATAATGCATTTTTCTCACTATAAATAGATGCTTTCCCCTTTCTTTGAGACTCATGGCATTTTCTACCCTTCCCTCCAACTTCTCTCTAAACTCCTAAGTAAAAGACTCAGTAGTGTCCCCTTTTGGGAAGAGATCCTATTAGGGCACTCCTTTAATCTCACTTTTATTATTATAATAATGTCAAAATTAGTGTAGAAAGTTTGGTGAGACAGAGAGATGATCTTTTATGCATAGTATTCTAGTACGGATTTTAACTCTATATCTACTTTGGAATATTTATTTTTTATGAAATGAATTATACTTTTTAAGTCTTTAATAATTATTATTAGTATTGTTATTTTGCCCATTTTTAATAAATTAAGCAATACTTTGTTTATGCAATTTAATTATGTTACATAATTTATATTAATAATAAAGAAATAATACTCAATTTTATGGAATTTCTTTTACTGCAATATGATTTGTTATGTTGTCTATTTTAGATATATCACAAGATGAGATGTTGCCGAAATTAATGTAAAAATTTTATTCTATTTAAATATAATAATTTTGATTTGTAATTATCTTTTCTATCTTAAAATTATGTTAATTCTAATTGTAGTGACAGTAATTATAGTTTACATAATTAATGCGCAAAATTACTAGTGAAAGTTAATTATTTTGCTACTTTTCCTAGGAAAACTTTCACTATATTATAGCTTGCTATATTGTTGCTTTAGGTCGACTTATAAAATCAGCAAAAATGCTTGTAATTAATGAAAAAAGATGGAATAAATCAAATACTTTAGATAATTATTTAGAGTTAAAATCCTATAATAGTTACGAAATATATAAGGGATTCTCGAAGCTTTACTATTTTAATTTATGTTTTAAAATCTTATTTTAAAATTTGTTGAAAATAATTGTTTTCTTTTAAGTTTTGTAGTGAAAAGTCCTTTTCCACTTGAAACCAAAAATTTTCAATCTTTTCAAAAACCACCTCCTTATGGATATGAAAACCTTTCTATACTATAAATGTCCACCTTTAGAAAAGCATTTTGGGCGACACAACAAAAATTTGACACCGTTGTTGAGGAGGTGTTGTCACTTTATCAGATTATTGAATTAAGCGAGAAACCAAGTAGGCACTCTGTCCTAATCCTGTAAATATTGTAAATATTGTCATTCTAATTTCTAGGTTAATTATTTATTTTTCACATAGGCTACTATTCATAAAAATTAAAAATTAAAAAAATAAAAAATCTAAAAAATAAAATATATATATTATTTGTTGTTTTTATAATATTGTTATTTCTTAGTTTTAGGTTTAGATTTAGGTTTTGAACTTGGAAATAAAACTTCATAAAACTTTAGAACTAGGTTTTTCATAAAATAAATTATGATTTTGTGAAAAGTATACTTTGAGGAAATTCTATCTAGAGGCTAGTATTGGTTCTAAAACTTTTCCTATAACTAGTTACTTTTGAAGAATCTCCCTAACATGAGTAATTCCGGAAACATTGTTCTAACTAGGAGGTTGGTCTTTAAGGAGGTCTCACCCTATCAATCTTTCCTAAGAACATCATTAAAGCATATAATTTGCAAAATCTACAGAAGCAACAACGCAGATACTTTTCACCCATTACTTTATTCTCCCCAAATAAAAAAAAGCTAAGCATCTCATAACTAAAAAAATTAAAAAAATAAATATATAAAAAAAAAGAGAAACACTTAGGGTTAATGCTTCAATATACAGATAGACTAGGCCATTTTGTAAAAGCTCCAAACTTAGGAAACCCTAGTGAATAATCATCGAACTCTTCTCCATACCCTCCAGTTTTATTAAACACTCTTTTAAATTCGTTTGTGATGGCAAATTTTGGTGAGAATCCTCAAAAAATGTTGATAAAAGATCACATGCACCTAACTCATACTATGAATCCTTCATGTATCATGTTTCCATCGAATCTTTCACAACAGGACTTGAAGCTAGGCATGATTCAACTTTTACCAACTTTTTTTATATTAGAAAGCAAAAATCCTTATGTTCATATTCGTAAATTTGAGGAAGTTATCGCTACTTTCCACAACCACCCTAACATTGCTAATTCTATCAAATTGAAATTCTTTCCTTTCTCTTTAAAAGATAAAGCCAAGAGCTATCACTATTCTTTAAGACCTCTATCTATCAAATCATGGGATTACATAACAACTACTTTCTTTCATAAATACTACCCATATCAAAAGACCAATAATCTCAAGAACAAATTCTGACTTTTTCCCAGAACGATCATGAAAATTTCTATGAAGCATGGGACAATTTCAAAGATTTGTTAAGTCAATGTCCTCGCCATGGTTACAAGAATTGGTGTCTTGTCAACTTTTTTTATGAAGGACTCATAAGTCATGATCGCCAATATCTAAAATTTATGTTTGATGAAAGAATCTTACAAAAGGATCCTAAAGAAGCCAAGGAATTTCTTAATGAATTTGCTGAGAAAGTTCATTTATGGGCTGAATTAGATACTTTTGATAGTACTAATAAATCATGACCAATTAGAGTTCATCAATTGAAGGAAGAGGATAATTACAACCTTAAGATTCAAGTTGAAAATCTTACAAGGAAATTAGAAATCTTCAAAGCAAAGAATGAGAGAGGAAGTCAAGCTGTCATAAGAGCTTAATTGCAAGGAACAAACTTTTTGAGTGGAAGTGTTAAACAACAATAGGACTATCATGCTTATCAGGAAGTGATAGGAATGCAAGAGGAACAATGTAATGTCTTAGGGACAAATCGTAAACCTTATATTCCTTATCTAAAATCTACATTTCTGATGGAAGAAACAATTCGAATTTCAATAGGAGGAATTTGAATCAAGAACAATCATTTAGAAATCAATACAGAAATGAAAAAGCACATCCAAGAAAAAATATATGACTCCTCAGCATGATCCATATTGATCAAATAAATTTCTTAAGGATACATTGCAAGCATTTATTAAAGCACAAAGCATGTCAAATCAGAAAGTTCAAGCTATTCTCACACAAATGGCAAAAGAAATCTTGAAATTGACTGAAAAATATTCATCTCAAAATCAAGTCATTCAAGAAGGAAAAAACATGAAACAAGCCTCTAACACTAAAGAAAAGAATGATGAAGAGATTAGTCATGTTACCACTCACAGCGGTAAATCATTAGAAAAACCAAATACCAAAGACATGAGTAGTGAAGAAGTTGTTCCACAAGGACAAGAAGAAAAAGTGAATAAGCTTCCGATAAAAGCTCCTTCCCCCCAAGCTCTTCAATCCACTTAAAAAATATCAAAAAATAATGAACAAATCTTGTAACACTTGAAGCAAGTTCAAATCGACCTTCCGCTTTTGCAAATACTCAAACAAGTGCCTGCTTATGCCAAAGTTATGAATGACTTATGCACTATGAAAAGCAAGCATCATGTCACAAATACTGCATTTTTGATTGAGCAATTAAGTGCAGTTCTTAAAAATAGAGCATCGATCAAGTACAAGGATCCCGAATATCCCATAATCACTTGTTACATAGGAACCCATGAAATCATTGAAGATTTGTTAGACTTAGGAGCATTAAACTCATGCCTTATTCAATTTAGTCACAACTAGGACTTGGAGAGATTAAACCAATATCTGTGATCTTGCAATTAGTAGACCGATCCATCAAGGAACCACAAGGAATAGTTGAAGATGTCTTGTTGCAAGTTAATAGGTTTTATTACCCCTTAGATTTTCTATTTTAGATCAAAAATTCCTATCATCCTTGGAAGACTTATCTAAGCCATGAGTAATGCTTTCATTAACTATAGAAATGGTCTCACAAAAATCTCTTTTAGAAACATGACTCTTGAAGTGAATGTTTTCTATATTGGGAAGCAAATTCAAAGCAATGATGAGTGTTTTACACTAAAATCCTTGACGAAGCTATTCAAGAAGAGTTTCTAAAGTAAATCGATGTGCTTAAAGAAATATTCCAAAGTTCTAATCTTGAAAATCCTAATCCCATTTCTAATATTCCTAAGCATTCATTGGACAAAGAAATAAAGTTTTTGGAAACCACATTTTTGAAAAGTTGTTGTTAGAAGGAGAAAAGCTAAAACCATCACTAAAGAAATCCCAAAAGTTAAGTTAGCCCAACTTCCTGAAGGACTGAAACATACATTCTTGGGAGCAGATGACTCTTTTTCTTGTAATCATTTCATCCAAACTTGAGGAATCATAAGAGCAATGATTGATCAACATGATGCTTGATCACAAAACTGTATTAGGTTGGATAATGTCTAATATAAAGGGTATTAGTCCATTAATTTTCTCACATCATATTCAATTGGAAGAAAGTGCTAACTCAAGAAGAGACCCCTAAAGAAGGTTAAACCCAACAATGAAAAAATTGGTAAAGAATTTTAAAATTGTTAAATGTGGGTATCATTTACCCCATTATAGATAGTAAATGGGTCAGTCCAACTCAAGTTATACCTAAGAGATCAGGTGTAACTATGATAATGAATTAAAAAAGAGACCTTTTTTCCTATAAGAGTTGTCACTGGATGGTGAATGTGCATTGAGTATTATAAGTTAAATGCTACCACTTGAAAAGACCATTTCCTACTCCTATTCATTGATTAAATCTTAGAATGTGTAGCTAGTCATCTTTTCTATTGCTCTCTCGACAGATGCTTAGGATATGATTAGATAGAGATAACATTAGAAGATCAAGAAAAGACCACATTTACATGTCCTTTTGGTACTTATGCTTTTCGGCATATGCCATTTGGACTTTGTTACGCTCTAGAAAACATTTCAAAGATACATAATGAGCATTTTCAATGACATGGCTAAGAAGATTATCGAAGTTTTCATGGATGAATGATTTGATTGTCTTTAGTGATTTGTTTGACACGTGTTTGCTTAACTTAGAAGCTATTTTGAAAACTGTGAATAAAAAAGCCTCATTCTAAATTGGGAAAAGTTCCATTTTATGGTTCCATCTGAAATAGTTCTTATACACATTGTCTTTGTAAGAGGAATTAAAGTTGTTCTAGCTAAGATTGGACTTATTCTAGACATGGCTACTCCTAAGATTGTTAGAGATGTTTGATCCTTTCTAGGACATGCTGGATTCTATATGAGGTTTATTCAGAATTTTTCAGCCATATCAAGACCATTATGTAACCTCCCATTGAAAGATATAGTGTTTGAATAGACAAAAGAATGTGAAGACTCCTTTCGAACACTGATGTCTAAGCTGGACTTTGTACTTATAATGCAATCCCCTGATTGGAGTTTACCATTTGAAATCATGTGTGATGCAAGCAATTATACTGTAGGGGCTTTTTTAGGTCAACGTAGGGAAGGAAAACCCTTTGTAGTATACTACATAAGTAGAATTTTGAACAGTGCTCAAATAAATTACTCAACCACTGAAAAGGAGTTGCTTGATGTAGTGTTTGCTCTTGATAAGTTTCGTCCATATCTGATCGGTTCAACTATCATTATTTTCACTAATCATTCAGCCTTTAAGTATCTCTTTTCCAAAAAGGATGCTAAAGCCCAACTCATCAGAGGGATCCTTCTTCTGCAAAAGTTTGATTGACTATTAAGGACAAGAATGGAATTAAAAATGTGGTAGCTGACCACTTATCTCATTTGGAATTTCATGATTCTATTAATGGCCCACCAATTCATGATGAATTTCTTGATGAACATATGTTCTCCATTATCAAGTTATCCTGGCACACGCACATTGTCAATTACTTGGCAATTGGAGAAATTCCATTTACTTAGAGTTGGCAAGACAAAATAAATTTTTGGTTGAAGTGCGTAACTTTTATTAGGATGACCCTTACCTTTTTAAATACTGTTGTAATAAAATCATGAGATGTTCCCTTCTTGAAGATAAAGTGTTTAGTGTCTTAAAATTCTATCATATTGATACATATGTTAGTCATTTTTCTACAAAGAAAACTGCTACAAAGATCCAACAATATAGATATTATTAGCCCACTTTGTTCAAAGACACTTATCACTATTGTCCTTCTTGTGAAAATTGTCAAAGGTTCCTATCAACATCTGATACCTCTAAACCCAATTATCGCAATAGAAATATTTGATTGTTGGAGACATGACTTTGTGGGACCTTTTCCACCTTCTTTTGGGTACCTATACATTGTCCTTGTTGTGGAGTATGTTTCAAAATAGGTTAAAGCCGTAGCATGTCACACCAATGATAACACAACCGTGATAAAGTTCTTGAAAGAAAATGTGTTATCTCGGTATGGTACGCCACGTGCTATAATCATTGATCAAAGCACACATTTTTGCAACCATTCTTTTGAACCTTTAATACAAAAGTATGGTGTGATTCACAAAGTTCCAACTGCCTATGATCCACAGACAAATGGACAAGCTAAATTAGCAAATAGGGTGATCAAAAAAAATCTTGGATTAAATGGTGAATCTAGATAGAAAGAATGGTTTTCACATCTTCAAGATGCACTCTAGGCATACTGTACAGCTTACAAAGCTCCCTTAGGAATGTCTTCCTATAGGCTCGTCTTTGGAAAAGCTTGTCATTTACTTGTGGAACTTGAACATAAAGCTTATTGTGCTATTAAAGGTCTCAACTTTGATCTTAGTGTTGCAGGTATTGAACAAAAACTCCAACTCTCTGAACTTAAGAAATTAAAGAATGATGCTTATGAAAATTTACATATCTACAAAGCAAAAATGAAAGCATTTCATGACAAGCAAATCTTAAGGCAAAACTTTAAGCCAAATCAATAGGTTCATCTCTATGAGTCCTATCTCCACATTCATCCTAGTAAGTTGAAATCATGATGGACTAGTCCATATATTGTGGAATAGGTTTTCCTAAATAGTATTGTTGATTGAAGATACCTCTAATGGAAGGATACTCACAGTAAATGGTGAAAAACTGAAAAGCTACACAAAACAAATAACTAAGCCCAAAGAGGTCACTTTTGTAGCTCCAGTTTATCAACCCTGAGTAGTTTCTTTCATTCTCTTTTGTTAATATTTATTTTTGTTCTTTGTTTTTTTATTTTGTTTTTGGCTTAATTTTATTAAATTTTTATTAAAAAACCAAAAAGTTGAAAAAAGATTTCAAAGTTAATTCTTGCCAACTGGCTGAGTAAAGGAGGATATAATCGATTGTGATTAATAAATACTTTGTATTTGCAGCCTCTTGAGACGCATTCTAAAGAATCTATCTTAAAAACCATGATTTTTGACTTTCGGAACAAAAATAAAACCTTAAAAATCTGACTTTAAGTCCCAATTTGTAATATATAGTTGTGTGTTTATTTTAGTTTGTTTAGTTTAGTTTTTTTAGTTTGCTATGGATCATCTCTGTAGTTAAGTTGATTTAGTTAATATCTTTATTGTTCTCACTATTTTTTATACATTGGGGATAATGTA
>CAMOHE010045286.1:0-17875 GCA_946598075.1 Artocarpus hirsutus | reverse complement strand
AATTTTCAATATTTTAACAAATAATATCAGGGAAAATTTTTGAGAGGAAGAGGAAGAAAGAAATGTGATAAAGAGAGAGAGAGAGAGAGGAAAATCGAGAGAGAGAGAGAGAGAGAGTTAATGTGAAATGAAAGTAACGTAAAAAGAAATGAGAGAGGTTTCAGAAATTTTCTGATTAAAAATGGGTTCATAAGCGTGGAGAGTGGGAAGCAATAAGGGAGGTCATCAATTTTGTAACGGTTACCATATTCTGCCTTTGAAAAACGGGAAAAACTTATCCATTAATTCAAATAAATGAAAAGTCAAATGTTTTATTACCAAAATTAAAGAAATCATTCCATAATTATGTTATTTATTCAGAATAAATCATCCATATCATAAATTTCACCTTATCACAATTTTGTAAAATTTCTGCTGACTACTTTCAACTGTCATCGGCTTGTCGATCTCAGAAGTTCGGCCTACCGATGATATTCTATCGGCTTGCCGTTCTGAGAACATCATTTCGGCCTGCCGAACTGAACTGTCCGGCCTGCCGATCTGTCCTTAAATACAAAATCATTCATAACATTTAATTATCCATAAAAATATAATTAAACACATAACATAAATGACATGAACATTTGAGCACATCAATTCCACGCGAGCGTCACCTGTCATAACACTTAAAATAAAATGGTTAGCACCATTTATCATATATCATAACATATCATGAGTATAACACTTATCATCGTCATTAATATAACATTAACATCGTCATTAACATAACATTATCCGTTACATCAAATTAGGCGGGCGTTACATGCAACTTAGTCCGATCACTAAAGCCACTGTACGCGGCCCATGCACCACTATAGGCGACCGACCTCTGGTGACCTTAGGTTTTGGTGATCCCGACCTTTGACCAACGATCCGAGACCACTTTCCGAATCGTTTCGATGTTTTGAACGTGATGGTGCCCTTCATTCAAGCTAATTCCACTCTGTTAAAAATTGTCCGGTACCTATTGCCCATGGATTGAGGCTACTCAAACTGTAATAATGAGGTCTAGAATGATGTTTTCAGCAATTATAAATCTCTATGAAGCATTCCTAGCCATCCACGGTCACTTGAGGACCACTATCGAGGATGCTTCGTAGAATGTAAATACAGCGAGATACAACTGGACCTACTCAACTCGGAGTCTAGGTAAGTAGAAATCTCGCCTATAGTATGAATTATTTTAAAATAAATTGTTTTAAATGTTTTCATAAAAATTTATGAAAATGCATGATCAATGAATTGTCACACTGTGTCTGTTATGATGTGTTGTTATATTATGATGTTATGATTTATTATGCTTACGTCATGTCAAGTCATGTTATGTTATGATTATGTCATGATCAATGTATAATGTATGCAATATTTAAAGCATATTGTTTAATCACCTTCAAGTTAAGCATGATTATGATTTACGGTTTATGCTTTACGTAATTATCATGCTATGTAGTGATAAGCCATACTACATACACACAATAAGATAAGTGAAACTTATAAGACAAGTTAAGGGTGTCGTACCAACCTCTCAACTAACGGGGAGGCTTAAATACAAGTTATGATCTTAGTGTTGTTGAGGACCTCGTGAACCCTAACTTCCCAAGAATTGCATGCAACTATTATCATCACTTGGGCTCAAAGTAATAAGACAAGTTATAGCTTAAATAATTAAGCCTAAAACAAGTTGATAAGCAAGCATAACATGTTCATGCATATTTTTAATTAAATGATTTTTAATTATGTTTTACGGGACTAATTTTCTACTTGTTGAGTGAAAGCTCATTTAAGTATATTCATACTATAGGTAAGAAAAACTATCAGCGACATTTGATGAGCAGTGGTGAGCGATGGACAAATGGCAGAGATGAGAATTGATATCGCTCACACAATGCAATATTTCTGCATTATTAGTTTACGAATTTATGTATGTTTTTAGTTTACGAAATTACGTATGTCTTTAGTTTACAAAATTATGTATGTATAAATGGTAAATAAAATTACGTAATTATGTTTTTAAAACCGAGGTTATAATCATACAACCTTGGTCTATAGAATTTCTGTGACGACCCACCTTTTCAGGCAGTCACTTTGGTTTCTTAAATATCATTCTTAAACGGTAATCTTACTTACTTAGTAAGAAAACTACTGAATTAAATTTTTTTTCTTTAATATTCTTTAAAATGTACTTAAAAATTGCTACGACCTCTGTCGTCATTCAAGTGAGACCTCGCTCAACATTTGCCTTTAAAACCATTTCAAATTGTTTTTTAAAACTTAATAAGAAACATTTACTAAATCATAGCTTAAAACTTCACTTTATAATTTTATAAAACATTTCGTATAATGTATCTTAAAAATTTTGAAAATATTTCTTGAAACTCATATTTTCTTAAAACTACGAAAACACTATATTAAATAGTGGAAAACCTTTTTTTGTGTAACGGAAGCAAACTGTGATAGTATCTATACTAAAATCCTCGCATCTGTCCTCTACAGCACCCAATTCTTCTAGCGAGTCATACTGGTCACTCATAGGGCTACTTATAGCATGAAGGAACTTTTTATGAGCTTTCGCTCAATAAGCTCAAACATAAACTCACAAATCATTTAATCATGCTTCAAAAATTTTTCTCATAAAAACCTTTCTTTTAAAATGTTTTTCATAAACATCTCTAAAAATGTTTTTCATAAACATTTCCATAAAACATTTCTAAAACGTTTTTCATAAAATATTTAACATTAACAATCCTTAGATTGCTCTTCATAAACATCCTTTATGTTTTCACAAACACTCAATATAAAACATTCTTTAGAATGTTTTCCACAACATATAAATGTTTCATAACAAGGAAAACAAGTAAAATCAAAATGCATGCTTCCATTTATGCTCAATTATGAACTTCCGATTATGAATGTCTTATAAACATTCTTTTCTTACTTTAACTCTCTTCCCTTGTTCCTTATCTTTCCTTATCTTACTTTAACTTTCCATCATTGTTCCTTATCTTTCCTTATCTTACTTTAACTTTCCATCCTTGTTCCTTAACTTTCCTTATCTTACTTTAGTATTCGTACCAACATCATCGATCATGAGATAATAAACATGATGCTTCTCTTGTAGAAGACTTGAACCATCGAACATCGATGTCATGTACCTCACATCTAGAAGGTCAAACTTTAACTTTATTTTCATTACCTCGTAATAAAGAGGCTGGTACGACCCTTTCTTTTTATCTTTACATTACCTTCTTATTAACTTTAGTGAGCATGTCAAATGCAATTGCATCATATGCAAACACACTTGCAATTCATAGCTTGTATCGTAAAATCTATTACATAACAAATGCAATGTCATAAAATGCAAACATATTTTGCAAATCATAACTTATCCTCTAAAACTTATTGCATGACAAATGCATCATAAACCTTATAACTTAAACTATAAAATATTATGTATTGTCAAAATGTAAAACATACTCTAAATACTTTGAAAATCATAACTTAAATTTTTAAAACATTATGCATATCAATATGCAAATAGACTTTAAACATACAGTTGCAAACTCATTGCAAATCTTAAAAACTTTTTGCATAATAAATGCAAACATACTTTAAAAGAACTTGCATAATAATTGCAAACTTATTTATAAACATATACAAAAATATTAAAAAATTATTTATTTTATGTTGTAGGTGAAGTTTGAAACTTACCTGGACTACACTCTAGCGTTTTCTATTTCATTCCTTTCTCATTCCTTTTCCTTTCGTTAGTCGGCTTCTATGTCCTAATTGAATGACAGCCGACTTATTAGTTAACTTTCTTTATTATCAATCCACTCTATTGATAATAAAATGTAAACATTAACTATTCTTTCCTTTTAACTTGACTTGTATACTATCGGCTTACCCTTATCTTTACTTAACCTTATAACCCATCGATTTACCTTTCCTTCTCTTGAACATCCCTTATTAAATTTTTCGTCTCACTGGTGATTTCGTTATTTAACGTATTACGAAACATTTTTTGTCTAAGGTCATTATGCAAAATCAGAGTGTTTGACTCCGTTAACACTCTGATTTAGCCGTTTTCTTGATAATGACGATTTTACCCTTAACGAGTTTTTCGTCCATTTCGTAATTCTATAAAACTCATTGCTTAACTTTAACATTTCATTACCTACATAATACAGAAAAATTCCTACTAAGGAGCGTTTTCTAACATCGGGCGTTTAGGGTCCGTTTTGACATTTTTTTCATAAACTGACCATTTTGCCAATCTCATTTTCTTCCATTATATCCTTAACTAAACTTTAAATCCTTAAAACTTAGCATTTGTAATACTTACTGCCTATAACAATATAGGAAATCAACGTTCTCTAGTGAAAACCCAGTTTTCACACAATTTTACAGTTTTGGTCTCAATACAAAAATATTTGCATTTTTTCCCCCGAAACCAAAAATAATATTTTTAAACCATTAGTCTGCATTTTTCATGAGAAACATTTTGCTCAAAGTACCATATTCAAAATCCTTTGGAAAAATGACATTTTTGCCTTTTAATTTTTTTTTCCAATTTTAACAATATCTTGTAAAATTAAAATCTCACAAATGGTTGAGATTTTTGACAAACTGTCCATCAAGATTTACAACTTTTGTGTTTTAACTTTTTCAAAATTCCCACGTTTAGAGGGATTTTTTGGCTGATTTTCAAATCTATCGAGAAGAAACTTTTTCTTTCAATTTAGTCCTTGGGGCATTTTTGTAAAAATCTGTTTCTAATCAGCATCTCTACCCTTGCAAGGGCAGTTCCAACCTTTGTTTGAACCATTTTCTATGCCCAACCATCATTTTTGCAAAACTAGTACTAAAATTACAAAAACAATATTTTTTACAAAAACTAACATTTTGTACAATAAAACCTAAATTTTCACAACATCACTGTCCCATAATTCATGTATCTATGGGATTTAAGCAAAACTTTGCTTGAAAGCCCACATAACTTTGAAAGAACAAAAATCAAATTAAAAATCACATAGTTTCAAAACTTACCCCAAATAGTACTTTTGGTTTCTAGCCCTCCAAGAGCTCCTTTAAAGCCTTTTTCCTAAGCATTTCTCACACAAAAATATTTTGAATTAACTTTCCTTCCTTAACTCAAGAAAAACCATGAAAAACCTTGAAAAAAGTTAAGGTTTTTACCTTAAAACTTGTTAAAATCCTTGGGCTTCACTTCTTGAACTTAATTAGGGTTAGTTTTGCAAAGATGGGAAGTTGCAAAATTTTTGGGAGAGCTTCAACCATGGCTGCCGTGGGTCTTGGAGAAGAAGAAGTGGGAAATTTTGGCTAAACACACCTTTAATGCATGCTTATCCAATGGGTGACTTATAAGGTAATCCATTAGGTTACCTAGGTGTCACCATGGGATTGGGCCACCGTTCATGGCTTGGTGGCCCAATAAAATTCAAGTGGGTGTCCACTTTATGGGCCTTAAAAATTTACACTGTGTAATTTTTTACCACACAATATTTTTTTTATATAGCTATGGTAAAATTAGTGCAAAAACATATTCTTAGACTGTATAAAATATTTTACTTGCCTTTGGTTTATTTTTGGAGGCCAAACATAACATTTCTTATTCATCTATATTTTCTAAGAAGTATTATTCTTATACTGCTTTAACTTAAACAGTCCAATTTCTATACTACATAATATTAAACATTCCAATTCTTACACTGTATTACTTTAATACTGTACAATTTTTCATGTTATTATACAATATTTTTTATTAAATTGTATTTTTCGTCTTAATATCATCTTTAACTTAATGCGTTTTTAATGCAATATAAATTCTTGGGTGTTACAATTTCAAGGTTTAAAAATGTTGCAATAGACAATGCAACAAATACACGAAATTTTTAAGTAAGAAAATTATAAGATTATTTGGAATTAAAAAGATTATTGGAGTTTAATGTTAAATTAAGAAATGTCATATGAGCTTTGAGTTAAATTAAGTAAGGAATTTAATGAATATGTTTTATGAATTTATTATGAGAGTTTAAAAGAAATCTTTAAGAAATTAGTATCTTAAATTTACAAGTTTAAGTTATAAGAAATTATGCTTTGTTTAGTTTAAAAAAGGTTAATTTTTAAGAAATCAATGTGTTATTTTTAAGATATTAAATTATAAGTAAAATATATAAACAATTTTTTAAGGAAGTTTTAAAGAGCATTTAATATGATTTTATTTCATCATTTAATTTAGAATTGTTTTTGAATTAGTTATATTTAAATTAAGGAATGTTTTAATGTAAGTAATTCTTAAATAATTATCTTTAATCTAAAAGAAAAAAGTTTTAAAGAATTTTTATTATTTTATGTTTTAAGAGATTTATGTTATGAGGTATGGAAATGGTTAAGTTTTTAGAAATTATGATTATATTAAAACGTGATGATTATTATTACGTTATTATCACATTTGGAAAATTAATGTTATTATGTTAGATTTACGAAATTAAGTTTTGAGAATATTATTTCTTTTAAGGTGCTATATTAAAGGTTCAACAACAAAAATTCATTTTAGAAAAAAATTTATTTTGTAATTTTAATACTTTATGTTAAAATATATTTAAGCTTACAATTATTTTTAAGTTAAGTAACTACTAAGCACGTAAGGTCGTTGCAAATTATGATAGATTTTATTTTAGTTTCTATAAATAAGCTATTAAATTTTAATCGGAAGGTCCAAATTATTATTCTCTACCAAAATTTTTCTAAAAACCCAAAAAAAAAAAAAAAAAATCAAAAGTGGACAAACCCTAAAAGACGGGTCCAGTTTTTGTTTTTGTTTTGTTTTTTGTTTTTGTTTTTTTTTTTGTTTCAAAGTAGTTGGTTGGGGTTTCTGTTTCAAAACCCTAAACTTGGACATCGCAGGGCATTGGTAAGAGTACCTTCATGAAGTTTATCTCTTTTTCGTGGTGGTTTTTGGTTGATTGGGAACCTTAAAAGCAGCGAATTTATGGTGACTTTCTATTTTTCTTCAGTGTTCGAAGCAGAGAGAGAGAGTAGTGAATGAGCGAGTGATGGCTGGGAAGGACGACTACCGTATTTTCGTCGGAGGTTTATCTTGGAACGTCACTGAGCGTCAGCTTGAGAATGCTTTCGCTCCTTTCGGCAAAGTTCTTCAAGCTCAGGTACCTTTTTTTCCCACCGTTTGGACAAAAATTTTGTTTATCTACACTTGCTTCCCTGTTTGGTTCCCGAGAATTTTAAGCAAAATTTCAAATTAATTTAGATGTTTTCTCTTTTCTCATAATGGAAACAATGAAATTCATTTTACTTGATGAAATTTCCGATAATTGTCCTTGGTGCATGGTATTTTAGTCATTTTGTGGATAAATTTGCGCTATTTTTCTTTCTTTTTTTTTTTCTTCTTTTTGTTTAATTTTTTTAATGTTTGCGTGATTGTTCTACTAGTCTTCTTCCACTTTCGAACGGTTTCATATCCTTTTTTCAAATTGTGTTTCCCGTGGTGTTACAGATTTTCTTCTTGCAAATTTTTGACAAGTTGATTTTTTTTCTTCTCGATAGTCGTTGTACGTTTTTGGGTTTGCTAATTGTTTTGCTTTGATTCTCATTTTATTTATTTATTTATTTTAAAATATTTATTTGGTCTTGAAGGACCTATCTGTTGCAAAACCTAGAGAACCATGGATTACAGGTATTGGTGTATTTAGTTTCAAGTTACATACTGATCATTTCACCGGGTGTTTGATTCCTTATGCTAACAGTCCCTTTTGTTTTTGGTTTAAACAACTGGAAAATAAGTGATTAATTTTCATTGGTTTAGGGTCTTTTTTTGGGTCACGTTTTAGATTCTTTGATTTTTCTACTACTGATATCATTATTTCTCATGTTTTCTTGACATCTGGAATGCTGTTTACGATCTTCCAAGGTGCCGTAGATGGGTCTTTTAAGATATTTTTTTATGGGGGTGACTGCAGCAAGTTGCTGAAGCACACATGTGATCTTGTGGTTAGATTAGAGCAGATGATTATTTTAAGTTGTCGCAGACGAGAAGTATTCACAAATGAAGATGGTATCTGGTGGGGGGAATCAGTTTTGGGGAAGGCAGTAAAAGTTATTACCTGGTTTGGTTTCATACTAGTTCGGCAGAATAAGTACTTTAATCTGTTGAGATTTACAAGAGAAACCTAATTATAAGTTTTACGTCAAGTTTACCTTTAGGAATGGTCAAATGATGGGCCAAACCACAAACTTAAAGGAGTTTCTCTTTGTCTTAGAATAATGTCCTTCCGTTTCGGCTTTGTTTTTGAGGAGTTGAAGAGCATAAAATGATTTTAATTGTTTTATGCAAGTGATAGTTTAGTAAATTTATTTGTTTTCCGGAACAATTGTCATCATTTTCCTGACTAGAAGAAAACACTTCCTAATTGGTTATTGGTCAGACTTAAACTTGACTGCTAAAATCTTGTGTGGGCTCTGCACGGGAGATTCCTTAGCTGGAGGTCGTTGTCTCTTGATTGATTGATTGCATGCCCTTTTATTATTATTATTATTTTTTTTTCCTGGAGCATCCAGGGGCTGATCTGCTGTCTTAACATCGTTAGTTGCCTTGTAACATATGGCGATTTCTTAAAAGTCTGCTACAGTCAGAGGCTTTGTTGGCATAGCTCGTATCTTAAGAGATGTAACCTGCCTGATGATTGACGTTTTGATTTTAGTCCTGGGAGTGTGGAAGCCATATCAAGCTTAATTTTAAATTCCTGATTTTTCGTGCAATGTTTTTGAATCAAGATGAATAATTTTTGCATGCTACGAAGCTTGAGTGAAGTTACATGTATTGTATTCAGAAAGGTTGAGAACCAAGCTAGATATGCTTTCATTGGTTCAGGTAGTCTGAGGTGGTGACCCTCGTCTGCCACTTAGTAGCAATGAGGGCAGCAATGAGGTCCTTTTTTATGCTATGGAGGCTAGATTTTTCTGAGTTTCTTTCTTTCTTTTTCGTTCCCTGCCCTGTTGATAAAATTTCATCTTTCAAGTGCTTTGGCTTATTTACTGATTTCTCGTAACACAGCTAACATTATTGTTTTAGTGGGTTAATTTGTTCTGGATCATTGTCATTGTCAGTCTGGAAGTCTAGGTTGGGCTGTGCGATTGGGCTGTAAATATACCTCTATTTCTGAGCAGGGTAGAGTTCTTTCACATATTATCAAGGGGCCTAGAGTCATCACTTGAATTTTTCGTCTTATATTACATCATGGGTATATGAGTGGACAACGTAAAACTCGTTCAGGTCACTTGTCCGTCCTCATGATTCAGAATTGTGTTCAGTTGAGAATACTATTGTGTATGGCAGCGTTCAGCTTTCGCTCCGACAATGAAAAGCGTATGTGTTATGCTTTCTAGTGTAGGGGTGGCTGTATGAAAACAAAGAATTTTGAGGTTTGTCATTATTTTGGTTTCTCCAGCCCAAGTGATTATGTAGTAAGTTAACTTGATTTTTTGGAGCAACAAAGGCTATATTTGCTCTCGTAGCCTAGAAGGTGGGGATGCAAGCAGCCGAGAACTGGGTGGAGTACAGGCAGCAGTATTGAGGTTTGGCTGCAAGTTTTCTTCAATGACTGATGCATGAAGAATAGGTCACTTGATTTCATCACTTGGTTTTGCTGTTTGAACTTGATTGTCTGGGGAAGATCACTGTTCACTTGCTTCTGAGTTCCTCTTTGTTTTGTTCTTATCTTACGGCCTTGACTTGCCACAGAACCTGGAGGGCACCGACTAAAATTCTTTCTCCAATGGATATGTTTGATCTTTTGATTTAAGGGCTGAAATCTTGAGTCTGCGTATTCTTAGTTGTGCAAAGTGCAAGCCACAGTCTTTCCATGCTTTTTGTAAATGTTCATGAAGGCCATGGAATCAGGGAAAAGTTTGAACTACAATCTCCCAAGCAGAAAAGTTTAAAGTGATTCGTGGTTCTGGATATATATCCTAAATAGTATCAGTAACTGCAGCGATGTCTTTATCTGGCTGATTTTTCACGTTTTCTTTTTGGTCAGTTTCATGTTTTGACTGCAAGAGGGGTACTTGCTTGATGTCACTTATCTTTTCTCTGTGACAAATACTCAAACCCATAAGAGGCTGTCACCTCTTGCCGATGTGAAAATTGTCTGATGTTAGAAGCCTTAGTTATCAATTTATGCTGGATTTGAAGATTCTGGGCTTTAATGGGTTCTGTTGATAATCAATGCCCAAGGTCATGCGTTTGAAAATTGTACGAGGTTTGAAGCCAGGGTTATTAGTCTGTGCTGCTGGACCGGTATCTTTGATTCTGTTGAGAATTATTGTCAGAGGTCGTGAATAACAGTCCTGCCGAATCTTCTGTTTCTTTCTAGGAATTGTACAATTATGGAAGATGTAACGCTCTGATCCTTTAAACGGAAAAAAGTAAGTTATCAGCTTATTAAATTTTTATTCACCTTGAAAATGTTGGTATGCAACTATCAACTGCTGACTCAAGTTTTGGATTTTATTCTCCTCTCAGTAGAATTGATGAATTTCTCTTAAAATGGATTTTTAAGATGGTCCATATTCCTCTCATTTCATTGGTTTGGCATTGAACTTTGTTTCAAATCATTTTCTTCTAGCGTGAAAGTTACATGAAAAATATTATTTTTCTTCTCTCTTCTGAAATTTCAGGCGGCCATATAAATCTTAAGTATTATTTCCTCAAATTGGCTGTGAATGCTGACCATGTGTTATGCACCGTTGCACAGAGGATAATAAAGTTGTCCTTAGATTGGCTTGTTTATTACTTTAGTACAAATCGTAGGTGGTTGTTTTAGATCGCTCCATGCAATGATGTTGAGTTGTGCTTGTGCTTGTGCTTGGAGAAACCCTTTCAAATGTCCTGCTCGCATCATGGTGGAAACTCACAGGCCTTGATTTTGGCCTTTTTTTTGGTGGGTTTGGGGGAAGGACACTGGGAAGATTTTAATACAAAACCACTGTTTTTATTCTTTCTGATCCTTGGGCTCTGCAATTTTCAGTGCTAAGGAAGCTAAATAGTTTTGTTAGGAGTGTCTTTAGTGTCTCCCTCTTTTCTAGCCCTCAAAGCTCTTACAAATTTCATTTCTTTTCACTTATTTATTATTATTATTATTATTATTATTATTATATTGACCACTTGTAATAGCCTTCATGTGTGTGTGTGTGCAAGTTTTCTTTCAAGTTCCCTGAAATTTTATGGCAGGTATTATCTTCAGATATGAGTTTGCATGAGGTTCTGTTTTCTTTTAATATTTGTGATGAGAACTTGACTAAAATTTATGTTTTTATGCTTGTTGTTCGTTAGGGTTCATCATAAAAAATTGTCGTACTGTCTGTTCTGACGGTGCTTATTGAATGATTGTGACTTCTGGTATTGGTTGTTTCTGTTATTGCTTGGTATGAGTTGCGCTAGTGTGGTATTTGTGTAGATCATGATGGAAAGGGATACTGGCCGTCCACGCGGATTTGGGTTTATTACATTTTCAGATCGTCGGGGGATGGAAGATGCAATCAGGGAAATGCATGGAAGGGAGCTTGGTGATCGGATCATCTCTGTGAATAAGGCCCAACCAAAAATGGGTGATGATGACTCAGACCATGGTTATAGGGGAGGATACTCATCTGGTGGCAGGAAAGGGTTTGGGGCAGGGGATAGATCTGTAGGGCAAGATGATTGCTTTAAATGTGGGCGCCCAGGACATTGGGCACGAGATTGCCCCTTGGCTGGAGGTGGTCGAGGTGGTGAGCGCTTTGGGGGTCGCTTTGGAGGTGCCAGTGGGTCTGGGGATCACTTTGGTGGAGACCGTGGTCGATATGTGGATGATCGTTACGATGCAGGGCGCTATGGGGAGAGGGATCGTGTTGACAGCAGGGACAGCAAATATGGGAGCCGTGATCGCTATGTTAGTGACAGGTACGTGAGACTTCTAAAGAAAATATGTTAGGGAAGTTGTTAACTTTGAGTTTGTGTCATTTCTAGGTGAGTGGACTTATTTGCCGTGCATCCACTATCTTCTCTCACTTGGATTTCTAATGTTGCAGGTACCAACCAGGTGATCGGTTTGCTAATGATAGGTACAATGGTGCTGATCGGTACCCGCAAAATGGTTATGGTAGAGATAGAGGCTTTGACAGAGACGGCGGCCCACGAGGTGGGGACAGGTATGGAAGTGGAGGCCCAGCTCGTAACGAGGGAAGAAGTTACCGGAGTAGACCTGATCCTTATGACCGCCCTAATAGGGGAGGGCGGTCATCTTCCTTTGAACGCTACTAGTCTTTTGTTGGTTTCTTATTTGGAACTTGTAACTACATACATGCGTAAGGTAGGTCTGTCGTTTTGATTGTTAGTAGAAAGTTGAAATTACAATGTAGTTGAGGATTGATGAATGCTTCTTCATCTGGTGTTTAGTCCCTTTTTTTGTGGAGTTTTGAATGGATGCTTCTGCTTATTTCATTCAATGTTCAATAATGCTGGTTCATTTTCTTTAAAAAAAAAAAAAAACTGGGTTTTTTGCTTAGTACGTTGTATTATGTGTTGTCTAAATTTTATGGCGTTTAACATAATAAAAGGTCATAATCAACAAACAGAGCTTAAACATCAAAAACCCTTTTTTTAAAAAACAAATTTAAGAAACAAACATAAGAGGGGTCTCAGGTTCAAGAATAGAAATTATTTGGTAGACAAGAAAAAAGTAGGTCCGGGATGATCCGCAATGCAAGACTATTTACAACTATGTAATTAGTAATTAAGAATTCTCAGATCTACCAATCAAATATACTTTTTAACTATCGAATCAAATTAGCATCATAAGCTTACAAAAAGTATGGCAATTAAATAAAAATGGTGGAAATGTAAGTGTTGAATTTTTTTTCCTTTTTTTCCCCTATCGGTAGGTTTATTTTATTACATACCCTATTTAAAATTTTTCCTTAAAAAATGAAAGCTTGAATTTGAACTAGGTCTCCTTAAAAAATTAAAAAGAAAAGAAAATACAGAGAGCATGACATACTACAGTGGCAAACATAAAATATTGCTATGAGATAAACATAGTTTATGCGGCTAACAGAGTTTGAGAGTAAACACTAGACGATAAGTACTGACAGGAATTAAAAAAGAAAAAGAAAAAACATAATATATTACTGTGGTAAACAGAGTTCGAGAATCAAGGCTGGACGAGGAGTACAACAAAATTTAGTCCAACTGCTCTTGAAGCTCAGACCCTCGTTTTTAGTGGTTCATAAAAAGATGTCACTCTCTTTGATCTCAGACAGTTTGTAGTTTATAGATTTATGGACTACCGGACTCTTCACTATTTATTACTCCAAAATTTTAGAAGAAATCCCAATTCAATAGAGTTTTGCTTGTGTTTAACCATTTCCTGTAGGGAAAGACTGATCTTGCACGTTACCGTACATGTCAAAGGGAAGGTGAGTGCATATGTCAATGTACAGATATGAACGTATGTGAACTCAATTATATATAAAAATGAATGTATGAAAATAGTCAAGTTATGGCTAGGAGACGTTTGGAATGCAATAATCTTAAGGATAAAAATGAAACACTTAGAGCTCATTTAGTAGTGTTTTTAAAATGATTTTATTTTAAAAAATGAAAATCTTCTAAGAATTATACTGAAAGTGTTTTTAAAATTTTTGTCTTGAAAGTTGTGTCTAATTTTTAATACACGGGTAATTTTTTCAGATAAATCAATGTATAAAATTCACGTTGAAAATTTACATCATAAAAAAAGTAAAAATAATATTTTTACCAAACACGATAATGCCTTTTTACTAGGAATCTTGTTACTGTCTGTTACTTTCTTAATAATATGATTTTTATTGATTACCAGTGCCGTTAACTCTAGGGTTTTACACTTGTCCTCCAAAGCGAGAGGAATACATAATCTAATTATCTAAGGTTTCTTTTTTTTTCCCTCTTTTTTTTTTTTGTTTTAAAAAAAATTAGAATCTACAAGCAATCACGCAAGAAAGGATAGGACTTTTCTTTTTTCCAGATGTTATTGCATGGAAGACTAAACCGCCAAAAAATTACGAATCTAATACTAATTAAACATTTTCGACCAAATTCTGAGGTAGACAAATTCTTTTATACAAAACCTGATTACTTGAGTAGTTTGACTTGCCATACATCACATTTCAGTCGTGTAAGTAAGCTTACAAGTTCATTATCTATTTGATTTCAACGTTCATAACTTGACTATTCTTTTTCTCTCTAATTACTGAATAATCCAATTTTAAATCAGGAGAGGCAAATTTGATACACTACTTTGTATTTTTCTTTCTTCTTTTCTCTCTCTCTCTCTCTCTCCGTCTCTCTCTCTCTCTCTACTAGTGTGTGAACGCATGGACTAAGTTCTTGCCCTCGTGCGAGAATATTATTATTATACATATCTAGAAGGCCATGTTTTTTCTTTTCTGTCCACATCTGAAAAGGATTACACATACGAATAGAGCAGAAAATAAGACGTGAATCATTAAGAGAAGAAATTCACTTGCTTTCTATTCTAGCCCATGTCCATCTCTTGAACTCTACTTCTTCCTGTTGTTTTCTTCTTTTTCCAAGCTTCTAAAAGCAAAGCTACTTTAGAAATTTAACGGTGCCTGATACTTCTAGCAGCTGACTTTATTGATATCTCATGGGACTTTTTTTAGGGGACTTTTTTTTGAGAGAGTTTCTCATGAGACTTGAGAGCATCAATATTGGAAAAAATGTGCATATAATAATTATGGATTGTGGCCTCGCCCCCAACATCATACACGTGTAATTAGTTATCCCATCAAAGATATTGCATGCCAAACGAAAACCTAAAAGAAAGTGGGGAAAAAAAGAGAAAGGCCTTCAAAAAAAAAAAAAAAAAAAGAGAAACGAAGAAAAAGGAAAAACCCCTTTGGTCCGTTTCTCTTCTTCTTCTTTTTTTTTTTTTTTGCCTTTTATTTTTGCATTGAATGCAAAAAAAAAAAAAAAAAAAAAAAGTGGGAAGCTGGGTTGGGGTTGGGGGATCGAGTTAGGTGGTTGTTAGGCAATCCGTTGTGTATAATATTCTTCCCTACTTATCATTTGAGCACAACTTGGATTTCAAGATATTGGTATAACCACGACACTTTTTGAAAATCCTCAGTGTCAGTGTCATTAAGTAATGACAAAAAAGAAAAATGATATCAGAGCAAAATAAAAAAAAGATATGAACCGTTAAAACTATTAATATGTCACTGTGACGTGATAAGTTTCAACACACGCAACAGTTTTCAAGTCTTATGTTCATTATTTGAGATTTTATCTTGCACATTATCTTAAAAAATAAATATTAAAATATAACATCCTGAAATTAATTAAATGTCATTAGTGAATAAAAGGGTGGATTAGTGTACCATAATGAGTATTTTAAACTTAATTTGAATATTTTGTGAAATTTCTAAATTAATATTATTTTGATTCTTTTAATGATTTTTAATTACTTTTAATTATTTTTAATTGTCATTTTGGATTTTCAACAAAACAAAATGTCAAAAATACCTGTTTTACAAAACCGTGGGCGGTACACGGTTTACGCATAGTAAAAATCGCCCACCGTTTCTTTTATTTAAACTCACCTCACTCTTTCTCTTTCACTCATCTCTCTCTTTCTCCTCTCTCTCACGCGTCCCTCTTTCTCTTCCCTCTGCCTCTCTTTCTCTCTCTTCTTCTCTCAAAAATTTTTGAATCAAAATCAATCTCAAGCTTTGGTTTAGTGGATTGGAGGCTCGGGAGCATGATTGAGCAACCGAAAACACGATTTAAAGCTTTAATTCAAGGCTAGTTTTAAAATTTCAAAACTTTTCTAAATTTTTCTAATTTTGTGGCATTTTAAAATTTAAGCTTTTTTAGGCCTAGCAAAACCCTTTATCTAAGTTAGAGAGACTTAGAATAACTAGAATCTAAGCTTTGTTTGAACAAAAACAGATTTAAATCAAAAATTTTCATTTTTCTCTATTTTTCTTTATTTTTGGGATTTTTCAAAATCTTTGTCCAAATCTTGTTTAAATTGATTTAAAAGTGTTCTATAATGTTTTTATATCATTTATTGATGTTTCCTATGCTTGAGAACTAAGAAAAACAGGTTAAAATGAGGATTTGGGCTCGGGAGGTCGAAATCTGTGCTTGAAAAATTCTAGAATTTTTTTAGATCGACAGGCCAAACTTCGTGTTCGGGCCGAATTCATACGACCAACAGGCCGAACCTATAAAAGTTCAGTCGGCCATACCAGGGCAACCGGCAGGCCGACCGAGCATGGTGAGGTTTTGTTATTTTTCACCCGTTCTCATCATTTTGAACCTTGATTGAGATTTCGACCTTGTAAAATGATTTTATAAACTTAAATGGCATATTAGGACACCATGAGACACTTTAATGACATAGAATATCTTAAGGTAGATACTGATAGGCTTAGTTATTATACATTTAAGGTTATTCGTGGTTTCGCAAAGCTGATGTGTAGCGGACTGGGATTGTGGTGTGGTACACCGGCATGAGTCTTGGGTAGGACTTCTACCCCTTCCTTGGTAGCTAGTTTTAAAAGTTTTGGCCTTAAAGAAATTTTTAACAAAAATGTTTTCCATGATTAGTTGAAAAAGGATTTTTATTGACTAAATTCATAAGCAGTAGAATTGAGGTGATTTTTATAATAAACCTTATAATGAATGTAAATAAGAATACTTGGTAAAAAAAGAGATTTTAATAATTATACAAAGATATGTATATATATATATATATATTTTAGGGCATGATGCCATATCAGAGATCGGGTTGTGTAGTGCGTGACCTTGGAGGCAGGTCCCGAAACCCAGCTGGGCCACTTCAGTGGTGAATATTACAGTTTGCCCGGAAAAGATAAGAGGTACTTTCTGGACGAACTATTTTTAATAAAATCGATTAAAATGAATTCATTTATTTAACTTTATTTCCTAAGGTGAAATTTTGTTTAAAATATTTATCTGTTTTAAGATATAGCCCTACTGAGCCTTTGCTCACTTTTATTTGTTTTAAAATATTTTTCCCCTTCAGGTGGATATCAGCTTAGGATCAGAGAAGAGTCCACAGACAGGACATTTGAGCAGTAGAAGAATAAAGTAGGTTATTTGAATAGTAAAATCAAGGCATGTATTATTTAACTTTTCTCTTTACTTTGGACCGTGGTTGTAATTTAATATTATCGGTACCATATGTATGCACGAAATGTGGGTCAGTGGGACCTATTCTCGTTTCTCCTTATTTCTTAATTATTATTTCCTTATTGTCTATTTTGTCATTCTTATTTATTTAAACATTATAATTGTTTGTTTTAAAAAGGTTTTAAAAATCATCACTTTTTCATAAATAATTTCTAAATTCTTAAACTCATGTTGAAACTAAATTTTTACTTAAATAACTTAAATAAACTGCCACGTCACCTCCCGTACTCTAGGGAGTGACATAAAAACGTACTTTATGTTTCTTTTTTTGCTAAAATTAAAGGAGCTGAATGGCATTTCCACGCCCTCAGCCTAATAGTCATTTGGTATTTTATCGAGATTACTAGAATAAAAAAGAGTCTAACCTATACTTCTATTAGCTAACATCGACCGAGTCCAAAGTCACATAAACTTAAGTCATATTTGATACCATGAAAGACATAATTTTAATCTGATTGAGCAAATGAGAATCAATCTCTTAAGTGCTAAGAGACTGACCTCTGATAAGTCTGTCTTTCACCGCTGTGTGACTACTGAGATAGT
>CAMOHE010045284.1:4222-33563 GCA_946598075.1 Artocarpus hirsutus | reverse complement strand
TCCTGCACCAACGGATAGATCACGATGAGTTGGTTCCAACGAGGTGCTGTGCCGACCGCAACTCCACCGGAGCAGCATGCAAAAAAACAAGCTTATACTATAATGAAAAGCACATTAGAGATATCATGCATTCAGGCCAATTAATAGAAGACGAAAAGAAAGGCATAGAAGTACCATTTATTGTTTTGGAAAGTATACCAGCCGCTACAGAAAACTTTTCAGAAGGAAATAAACTTGGACAAGGAGGATTTGGCCCTGTCCATAAGGTAATTTAGCGAGGCCTTATCATAATACTCTTAAGGCTCTTTTTAGTCTAGTTTCTTGCTTTAAAGCATGTATATGATGTTTTCTTGGAATTTTTTCTTCAGGGTAAATTTCCAGCAGGGCAAGAAATTTCTATAAAGAGGCTCTCAAATGGTTCAGGACAAGGCTTACAGGAATTTAAGAAATGAAGTTTTGTAAATTTCTAGACTTCAACATCTAAATCTTGTTCGCCTTTTGGGCTATTGCATTGAAGGAGATGAAAAGTTGTTGATCTACGAATATATGCCCAACAAAAGCTTAGACTCTTCCCTATTTGGTGAGTCTCTCTAGCTCACATTTGGCGATTTTCACCTATGAGATCAAGCTCTCTCAAACTCTCTCTTTTTTAGTAATTGATATGGCAATTTTCAATTTTTAAAATATTGATGACCAGATTTTAGTAATGAACACTGATTGAATTTACAACTGGAAAGATCAAGTAACCTTGGAACAACTGTTCAGAGGCGCATTATAAATAAATGTGAAAAGCTCAAAATAATTACTAAATCCATGCTTTCATAATGGAAATATATCCAGATCGAAATATGTGCATGTTGCTGAACTGGGAGATTCGCTCTAATATTATATTACGAATGGCTAGAGGGCTTCACTACCTTCATCATGATTCAAGGTTAAGGGTTATCAAAAGAGATTTGAAAACCAGCAGTGTTCTACGTAACGAAGAGATGAACCCAAAATTTCTGACTTTGGCTTGGCGAAGATTTTTGGAGGGAAACAAACTGAGGCAAACACAAACAGCGTAGTTGGGACATAGTAAGTTTTGGAGCTTCACCTCTCTCTCTTTCTCTCGACATAATTGGATAGCACAATAAACAAGATATATTTGTGTCGATCTTTTAGCTTCAAGGTTCAAACCACCTAATCATATATGCCTCAATTCACTTATTAGCCAACTAATTGTTGTCATGCAGTGGTTACATGTCTCCAGAGTATGCAATACATGGGTTGTTCTCCATCAAATCCGACATTTTTAGTTTTGGTGTCGCTGTTCTTGAGATTATTAGCGGAAAAAGAAACACTGGATTTCACCAGTCAGAACTAGCTTTAAGCCTTCTAGATTTTGTCAGTGGTACTATGGAAAACTTTCTTTTCTTAAAGCCTACTATCTCTCTGGTGGTAAATTGGAGGAAGACTTTTCTAATGTACCGCAGGCATGGAAACTATGGAAAGAAAACAAGGCACTGGATTTATTGGACCCATCATTGAGTGAGACTTGCAATGAAAATGAATTCCTGAGGTGTTTCAATGCAGGACTATTGTGCATACAGAATGATCCAAATCATCGACCGACGATGTCAAATACACTCGTCATGCTTGGAAGTAAACGTGGAAATCTTCCAAGTCCTAAACAACCAGCCTTTGTTGTGAAAAAACCACTTTCTAGCGGAGCTTCTTCTGAGAACCCATCATCACAAAATGAGTTAATTGATACCTTGAATGAAGGCCGGTGACAAATAAGAATTTCTTGATTACTCTTGGCGGTCTGCAACTGAATTGTTGGGAAGGACGGCCTCAGACTCCTGCAGGTCTATTGCCATGAGCAAAGCGGTATCTATTTCGTCTCGAATATTGCCATGTACTGTTTTAGTATAATGTACTGTTTTAGTATAAACTCAACATATACGTAGGCGAATGTTACAGAAGGAAATTATGTTGTACATGATGATATAAACCGAAAGACTTGACTGAAAGCCTGATTTGTGGTATGTACAACGTTCCAATGAGCCTGATAACCCAAATGCCACGTCTCCAATAGTACAGTTGAATTCCAGATTCCTTTCGTCTCTTGTCCTATGTTTCTTTTTCTCTGCCGTGTGGTCAAGGTTAAAGAATCACGCGGTTTATTTGTAACAAGTAACATACGGTCTTGATTAAAGTACTTGAAATTACCAATTTATCTATAATACCAACATAAGTAGGTATCTAAGAGAAATATATGTACCTTGAATAATATTGCAATTTCACCAAACTTGAGTGTCTCCTTTTGAACTGATATTTGACTTACGACTTTGTGAAAGTCTGTAGCTATGACCAATGGATTTTTAGCGTTGAATATTCGTCAACCATGACCCCGCTAGGGAAATTGCAAAACAACCGGCGGTTTGAGAGCAAGTAGCAAAAAAGTATTCATTACCTACCAACAAAGCCAAAAACTTTCCTAGTGGTTGAACTTTGAATATTACTCTTGCGAAGAAGAATTGGTGGAAGAAAATAATGCACGATTATCATTCTACGGCCACTACGCGTTCCTCATATATTTTTTTCTCTCTTATACCAAAAAAAAACAGATACATGAGACAAGAGTTGGTGGCCAGATATTTAAACCAAGAAAAAAGAAATGAAGGAAGAAAAAAAAAAACTTAGGAAATTAGGCCGGGTGGCCCTTTTAATGATCTCTTAAAAATAAATGATCATAACTTTTTAAAATTAGGTAAATTATTGTTTATCAATGATGAACTGTGTCTATCTGATAAACTCTTCGAGATTATCAATGTTAAACTTGAGTTTTTATAATTGATAAACTTAAGCTTATCACCGATAAACGGTCATTTGCCTAACTTAAAAAAATTGAGGTCATTTATTTTAAAAGTACTTTTAAAAAAGTCATTTACCTCTATATCCTAAAAAACTCACCTGCGTTAGAAACAAGCAATGGGGAGCCAAAATTTTTTGTCGAAATGAGCACTATATAAAAAGTCACTGAAAATTTTTATTGTATACAAACAGAATTACATATTTTGATTATTATATGGGCGTACAACATTATAATTTTTCTAAAAAAATGAAAATACAATTATATATTTTGATTTTTTAATAGGGGTCCAGCTATTTTTTTAGAAAAATATATGGAGATAATTACATGTAAAACAAAGGAATAACTAAAATCTTTTAAAAATTTTTAAGCAAAAAATCAATAATTCAAAAGTTAAGTAAAGTCACATGCTCTCAGTCAACTACATGCGGCTGCGCCACTAAAACAAGTAGCCACCAAGATATTCTCCGACCATGTTTTTCATCATTTTCAAATCCATATTTAAGGGAAAAAAAAAGGTTGAGAAATAATTTGAAATATGTAGATTCTCTACTTGCATATATAAGTATGTTATTCCAAAACCTAATTGTCCAGGATCTCATAGAAATAAGAAAAAGAAAAAGAAATAGCGTAGATTGTACGTAACTCCTGATAAATAGTCAGAGAACCAATGTTAGCAAAGTGCGAGTTTTTCTTTTGGAGGAGCAAGGTGCGAGTGGAGCGTTAAGACTAGTTCTCCTCCTTTTTCTCTCTCAAGTTTCCATTAATACTAGTCTGCAAAATATAGCTGAAGATCCCATATGGAAACGACAACCAAGCCAAGATTCATGCTTTACGTTGTCTTACTGTGCCTGTTTTTCAAGTCTTATTTCTCACAAGGAGTTGATACCATTTCCAAAGGCTACGTACTCTCCGGTGATTCTATCGTTGTCTCTGCAGGCGGGGTCTTCCAACTAGGATTCTTCAAACCAGGCCCTGCTCCGAACTACTACGTCGGAATATGGTACGTCGAAGATCCTTCTCGGACGCCGGTTTGGGTGGCAAATAGAGAGAAGCCTGTCTCACGTTCATCCGAGCTAAGAATCTCAGATGGCAATTTAGTACTCTTTGATGAGTCAAAAGTGCCAGTTTGGTCCACAAATGTGAAGGACAACTCCAGTGCCCCTCGTTCTGTACAAGGGATTCTTCTGGATGACGGAAACCTTGTCCTAAACGACATCGGATCTAATCCGCCGAAACCTTTGTGGCAAAGTTTTGATCATCCAACTGATACTTGGCTGCCTGGTGCTAAGATTGGATACAACAAAATAACAAAAGGGAGACAAGTTTTCACTTCATGGAAGAACTCAGAGGACCCTGCCCCGGGCCTATTCTCTCTTCAGCTAGAACCGAGTGACAACTCGTTTCGCCTTCTATGGAATAGGTCTAAGACCTACTGGACTAGTGGACCTTGGAACGGACAGTATTTTAGCTCGCTCCCAGAGATGAGGCTCCTTTATATCTTCAATTACAGCTTTGTCTCAAACCGAAAC
Source organism: Artocarpus hirsutus (assembly GCA_946598075.1). Lineage (NCBI taxonomy): Eukaryota > Viridiplantae > Streptophyta > Magnoliopsida > Rosales > Moraceae > Artocarpus > Artocarpus hirsutus. The sequence goes on along the minus strand of CAMOHE010045284.1, from coordinate 29,174 downwards.
GAGAGCTACTTCATCTATACTCTCACAAACACTTCCAATACTAGATCGCGATGCGTCCTGAATGTTACCGGGCAGATTAAGCAACTAAATTGGGTTCCTAATAACGGTTGGAATTTGTTTTGGACTCAACCAATGAAACAATGCGATGTTTACTCTTTTTGTGGACCATATGGCAGCTGTAACGATACGTCTTTGCCCTCATGTAGTTGTTTGACAGGTTTTAGGCCGAAGTTGCAGAGTGAGTGGGATTTGGAGGACTATTCTGGTGGCTGCTTGAGAACAACCAATCTGCAATGTGGTAACACCACTCTTTCTTATGGTGGTAGAGATAGATTTCAAAAGATGCTCAAAATGTCAATGCCTGAAAACAACCGTTCTGTCCGAGTCGCTAGTTTAGGAGAATGCGAGTCGAGGTGTTTGAGTAATTGCTCTTGCACAGCTTACGCCTATGACCAAAATGGTTGTTCAATTTGGGAAGGGGATCTCATAAATCTGAAGCAGCAAGGTAACAACAGTGGAAGTACTCTCTATATTCGACTAGCGGCTTCTGAGTTTCAAAGTCCTAAAAAAGGTAAGGAGACAAGGCCCATCCTTACTATATTGTTATTGAAAAAAGAATAGAGCGGTTAATAAGCTATACTAATCCTTTCTGTATCACTGTATATTATTACTCCAGAACATGGCCAGCCCGTCCAGTCTAAAGGATCTTCAGGAAATCGGAAGCTTTATAGTATCTTGTTTGGGACCATAACTGCTGTTCTAGTCACCTCTTGCACTGCTTGTTACGTTTATTTTCTGAGAAGGAAAAGAATAGCCAATAGACAAGGTAATTACTTTGTGAATCATGCAAATGTGCTCCCCAGGACTGATGCCTAAATGAAAATATGTTTGGTTTCCTCTAAGATAATGAGTTTCTAACCTCAAATTCTCTTTGAAATTAGGTGAGAGGCGCATCACGGATTTCGCACGTTTAGGTGAATTCAAAGAAGATGAAAAGAAAGGCATAGAAGTTCCATTTGTTGTTTTGGAAAGCATACTTGCTGCTACAGATAACTTTTCAGAAGAAAATAAACTTGGACAAGGAGGATTTGGCCCTGTTTATAAGGTAATGTGGTGGTCCTTGCCGTAATATATTTAAGGTGCCTTTTTTAAGCAGGTTCCGATTAAAAGAAATAATGGTTGTGTGGAACTTCTCTTTAAGGGTAAATTTCCTGGGGGCCAAGAAATCGCTATAAAGAGGCTCTTGAGTGGTTCAGGACAAGGCTTACAGGAATTTAAGAATGAGGTATTGTTGATTGCCAAACTTCAGCATCGGAATCTTGTTCGACTTTTGGGCTACTGTGTTGAAGGAGATGAGAAAATGTTGCTCTATGAGTACATGCCCAACAAAAGCTTAGACTCCCATTTTTGGTGAGTCTCTAGACCAAGTTTATCAAATTTAGTCAAACATTACCCTTTTTCTGCAGAGAATTGATATACATCTTGGTATTATCTTAAATTTTCTTTTGATTTTGGTGCTGTAAACTGCTTACAACTTTGAAAGACAAGTGCTACATCAGGTGTTATAAAACCTTGTAGGGAATATGTTTTGTTTCTAATAGTCAACTAAGAAAAATGTAGATACCTGTAGTATACTTTGATTTGAAAAGCTGAAAATGATTACTAAGCTGATGATTCTGTGTTTAAAATGGAAATTTAAGGTGATCAAAAGCAATGTTTTTTTCCGAACTGGGAGATTCGCTTTAATATCATATTGGGAATTGCCAGAGGGCTTCACTACCTTCACCATGATTCAAGATTAAGGGTTATCCACAGAGATTTGAAAACCAGCAATGTTCTACTTGATGAGGAAATGAACCCAAAGATTTCTGACTTTGGCTTGGCAAAGATATTTGGAGGGAAACAAACAGAGGCAAACACAAATAGAGTAGTTGGGACATAGTAAGTTTTGGAGTTGCAACTCTCTTTCTCTCTAGACAAAATTGGATGGCAAAAAAAAAAAATTGTTTTTATCTTTTAGCTTAAAAGTCCAAATGACCTAATCATATATATACCTCAATCCACTTATCATTTAACTAATTGTTGTTATGCAGTGGTTACATGTCTCCAGAGTATGCATTACATGGGTTATTCTCAATCAAATCTGACGTTTTCAGTTTTGGGGTCGTTGTACTCGAGATTATTAGTGGAAAAAGAAACACTAGCTTTTACCAGTCAGAACAAGCTTTGAGCCTTCTGGACTATGTGAGTGAACTATTGCATTTTTCTTTTCTTAAATCCTGTTATTTCTCTCTGGTTGTCATGCAGGTAGACTTTTTTAATATATTGCAGGCATGGAAATTATGGAAAGAAAACAAGGCACTGGATCTAATGGACCCATCATTGAGCGCGACATGCAATGAAAATGAATTCTTAAGGTGTTTCAATGTAGGACTATTGTGTGTACAAGATGATCCAAATGATCGGCCGACTATGTCAAATGTGGTCATCATGCTTGGAAGTGAAAGTGGAAATCTTCCAAGTCCTAAGCAACCAGCCTTTGTTGTGAAACGACCCCTTTCCAGCAGAGCATCTTCTGAGAACCCGTTATCAAATAACGAGTTAACGGATACCTTGAATGAGGGCCGGTGACAAGTAAGACTTTCCGTATTACTCCTGCCTGTCTACAACTGGCTAAAATTTTGGGGACAACACTCTCTAACTCTTGCAGGCCCATTGCCTTGAACGAAGTGGTTTCTATTTTGTTTTGGGAATTGCCATGTATTGTTTTAGGGGAAACTCAAGGAATGCATAGGCGAATAGTATAGAAAACGTTTACGTTGTACATGATGATATAAACTTGAAGACTTGACTAAAAGCCTCATGATTTGTAGTATTATAACATTCCAATAATCCAGTCAAGATCAAAGTCTAGAAGCAAAATAGGAAAATGTCATTATCGCCACAAGCAAGGCACTGGAAGTTCGATTGTCCGGAGCTCAAACATAGTAAAGGCACTTCTAAGAAGCATTTTCGATTTTTCCAGTATTGCAGAAGATTGTTCCAACAACAGAGATGTAATGATGAATAGTAGAAGGTTGTATACTATGCATTGAAAAAATCCAACTAATTGAATAGCTGGATAGTCCTAATTTATTCATGCTTTTTATTCTGGTTGCTTAGAAGTCAGAAAAGGCTCTCCAACCTTCATTTGGCTTGTTTGATATTGCACTGGAAAATAGTCAGGGGCCATACACAGTGAACTTCATAAACTTCTTGTTAGGATTAAAGCTCTAATCTTAATTACCGAAAGCAATAATAATTGACAAAAAATAAAACACAAAGAACATATACAATAAATATAAAAGTTTACTCTCAATGTGAGAGTTACGTACACTTGCCGCCGCTGTAGATTGCCACTATGATGAAACTGGATATTACAAAGAGAATTACAAGATCATGCCCTTGCGTATTTTTCTACCGTGCTATCTCTCTCTAAATCGCTCTCCTAAAAACAGCTGGCCAATATAAGCAAAATTAGGGCAATCAAAAAATATGTGTAAAAACCCAAGTACTCTTATGTAAAATATGTTGAAATAAGTCTATTATATATGGGCTAAGATATATATGTGTTAAAAGCTATCAGATAAGTTTGTCCAATTAAAAGTGATCAATTTAGGTTTTGGGCTTTTAATGCATCATTGAGCGTGGCCTCCTATGTGTAGAGATCAAAATGCAATTATTGATTTTATGATTGACTAAATTAGTAATTGAGGATAACTGTTAGGGTTAAGCAGTTATATAAAGAAGTTGTGGTCCTAATCAGTACATACGTTATTTTTATATTTCTCATCTACAGAGAAATTACTAAATTCTTTAAAAGAATGCTTACGTATTAGGCTTGAAAAATCCTTAACCTACAAACTTGAGAACTACAAACTCGAGAATTACAATTCAATCAATGGATTTAGGTTAGTTTTGCATCTCGTTGATTTTTTCAATGATTTGACATGAATGATCCTGGGGTGATGATGGTTTTCATTACATTTTTATTCTATCAAAATAAACTTATATATAAAATTTTAGTCCAGGGGCTCCGCTGCCTACAACCCCAGTATGTGGTTTACCGTCCCTTCCAAAGGTCGATGCGTGTACAAACTTTGCGTAGAGGCAATCTGCGTTAGGGTAATAATTAGGCTCCATACATACTAACACTTTTGATTCTTTTTTTTTCCCGTTTGCTAGAGAAATGTCGGCCAAGAGTAATTTTGTTCTTCATTGGCTACCAAGGGTTACTTTGACGAGATTAATCTTTAAGTGAAACTTTAAGCTCCATGCTTTAGTAGTTCTTGCCTTCTTGGTAGGTTGGTATCCGATTATTTGGAAAATAAAAAGACTGTCTTTGCTCACAGGCTTTTGCATGCATTTATTAAGGAACACTATCATGTTTAATGCTGTCAATTTTGCAATTCTTCAGTGAAGAAGCTATCCTTTAAGGAAAAGAAAAGCAGGTATATTATGGAGGAGGGCACCCTTCTTTTAACCTTTTTTCCTTGCTCTTTTTCTGGGCATTTCAGATGATTTGTGCAAGTCCTAAAAATAAATAAATGAATAAATAAATAAATCTGGGACTAATATTAACATAAGATAGATCTGGGATATATACTGAACTTTTCTAAAAGTTGTACAAAGGAAATATTTTCTGCTGAGACTTACTTGATTAACGTATGTGCTTTATGAAGTCTAACCCTCTGTTTGAATGGTCAGTTCCAACCAACTACAATATAAAGCTCTCAACAGCTATAGTAAAAAGCAAAAAATTGTTACAGAATAAAGCTCTCACATGCTATAGTTTTCAAACCAAAATTTTCAACACCAACTGCTTTACCAAACACTCTATAAGTTTGCTGTAACTGTAAGTAACGAACTTTAACTGAGCTACCCCTAATTATTGGTTGTGGGTCTCATCTCAGATCTGAGTCTCTCTGTCTCTATCTCTCTGAAAATGGAAAATATGTTCCTGTTGGTAAAGCATCCAATGGTACTACATTAGATCATCCATCTAGGCTGCTTGGCCATACTTGGGTTGTTATGTAAATTATGATTGTCTCCTTTAAGAAAAGTTATTCCCACCAAACTCAACCATAATGACCAAAAGGCCAATTCTCAAACCTCACCACAATGTAAAGTTGAACTACTTTTGCACCACATTTTGCATTTAGGCTCTAAACAGTTCACGTTTGGCCATGGAGAGAATAGTCATTAGGCTCTCATTTCCCAAACCGGCATCGACATCGTGGATTTTTTTTTTTAAAAAAAGGAAATTAGGCAGTGACAAGGAAATGGGAAAGGTGTCAAAGGCAGTGAGTAGTGTAGAATTTATCGAATTTGGATGCTTTAGTAACACCTGTTTATTTGCATTATTAGTTGTAGCTAGGGGGACAAGAAAATGTAACCATGGATGGGCCAATCTTTGCTTTTTTCCTCTTCTGCTTGTATTTTGTTGAGGCTGTAGATATCTGAGATAATGAAAAGAAAGGAAGGGAGAAATTATATCGAACTAGACGGGCACTTGTGGACAAAAAACCTACATTCCTAGCCACTTCATTCCTAACCGAGCATCCTAAAGCATTATTATGTCTATTTGCTTTTTGCTATTTTATTTTGCATTTTTGGTGGTGGGAGGATTTTTAGTTCTATTTGAATAGTGATTACAATGTATTTGTGATTGATGAATGAATAAAAGGCATCTATAATTTATGAGAAATTTCTGATTAAGATTTTGCCCCAAAAAAATGAGTTTAGTGATGATGCCAATGAGATCTTGACTTGTACTATACGCAATTATTCCTTGAATAACCACATAACAAATTCATGGGTAGCATTATATTTCTTGGTTGCCAAATTAATAATGCAGCAATAAATGTAAATTCTTCATTAAACACCATCAAAGTGCAAATCTACAAAGCACCGATAAAACACCATTATAGTGTGCTTTGTTCTTAAATCTAGATATGGTAGCGCCAATATTTAACACCTAATTAGAGCCTTGTAATCTATATGGAGGGCATGTTTGCTTTACATCATAAGGAAAGGGAATGGGAAAATAAAAAGTTATTTTTTAAAATAATGTATTTACTTATAAAATCAGTAATAAGAGTTTTGTAAGTCCACTTAATATAAAGAATAAAAAAAATATCAATCTTTTCATATTTTTTAGTGCCGATTATCTATCAAAGTGAATAAATATCATATATGTCTAAATTTAAATGTTATTAATTATAAAGGAAATAAAATTGTTTTTTATTACACTATCAAATGCATAAATAGACATTACAAAGAGGAGAAATAAACTCCATTATTATTATTTTACTTTACTTTACTTTCTAATCTCGTTACCTTTCTTCTCGAGGGCTTGGTAAAGATTCCCTCAAAGTGGAATTATTTAGCGTATATACACTCCACAAATAGATACTCGTACGAATTTCACATCAGAGAAAGAAAAAAGAAGAGTAAGCATGATTTCTAGCCACAAACACATGTAAGCACTAAAAAATATATGCTCGGAGAATTCAATAGTTGTGTACCAAATTTTTTTTTTCAAACATCAAATTAGGAGATTTCTAAATTTCAGAAGAGAGAGAGAGAGAGATTTCTACATCAAGATTTGAAAAAATTGAACTATTGAATTGTGGTTGTTTTTTAATTGTTATATTTGTATTAGAAATTGTGTTTTGCATATTTTTTTATTTTGAAATAATTTTTAGTACATATGAGGTTCTACCATAGGAGAACCCATAAAAATTGTATAAAAATAATTTTTCAGAAAAAGAAAAAAGCAGAATAAAAACTATATGTAAGTTTAGCTAAATTTGATTAAAAAATAAACTCTACTATTGATAGGATATTTTTGGCCTATCACAGAATTCCTCTACACATTCACACGAATTTCACATTAAAAAAATGGGTTAATAATGATATCATTAAAATTATTTATATGTAATTATATAATATATTATGTAATATTATTAAGATAATTACTATATCATTAAAAATATTTTTAAAATATTTTAAATATTATGTTAAATTTTAATTTCATAATAATAATTTAGATATATATTGTAATTTTTTTTTTTTTTTGAAGAAAAAATGTAGCAACCAGACAGACCAAGCAGAAGGGGGATAATGGTCATTACAAGAAATTATCATAATTACTAAAGTAGTCAACCTATAAAAAATCTAATCTAAATCTAAAACTGGTATAAAAAGCCGCAAACACCTCGAACGAACCCACATAAAAAAACTAAAAAGCCATGTACAAAAGCGAAAGAAGTCCAACTCCAAAACCAAAGGCGTTAGCAGCACACGATCCCATAATGGAAGAAACAACCACAACCATCATGGCAGCACTTGCCACCCTCACCCCACCCCAGCTCTCAGATCTCACCTCCTCCATCTCCTCCGACGTTGACCTCCATCGCCGCCGCCTCTCCGCGGTCCTCTCCTCGCCGCCACTCTTCTCCCTCACCCTCCGCCGCCTCCGCCTCCTCTCCCTCCCGGACAAGTCCCTCCTCATCGCCAAACACCTCCTCTCCTTCCTCCGCCACCTCACTCTCCACCACCACCGCCATGCCACATGTCACTTCTCCAGCCTGCTCAAGCCCCGAGACCTCGACGCCGTCCTTCTCCTCCTCCACCTCTGCGACGTTCGCCAGCACAGCCCCGAAGCCCTCGAAACGCCGCCGTGTCGGTGGCGGGAAATCCTCGCGAATTTCTATACCCGGAGCATGCTGAGTACGGCAGGGTACGGCATTGGATCGGCGGCAGCGGCGCTGGTTCCGTACATCGAGTCTGCGGCACGGTGTTTGAGCTTTGTCGGAAATTATAATTTTGTTAATAATAATGTTGTCGGAGGAGGGGTGGCGGCGGCAGTGGCGGCGGTGGTGGCGCTGCCGTCGGTGGGAGGAGGAGGAGGGGAGGAGTGTGTGATATGCAGGGAGGAGATGAGGGAAGGGTGGGACGTGTGTGGGTTGCCATGTCAGCATAAGTTCCACTGGAGGTGTGTTCTGCCGTGGCTGAGGAGGAGGAACACGTGTCCCTGCTGCAGGTTTCGGCTTCCCACTGATGATGTGCTTGGTGAGATCCAACGGCTGTGGGACATCTTGGTCAAGATGAGTGGGGTCGGCAACGAGTTGAACGGTTGATTATTGTGAATTCTTCTGATTGATTGATTATTAATACACGTTTCACGATCTGACGGAATGTGGGCCACGATGGATTAAGTGCTTGATGGGGTTGCGCGAGAGACTATAATCTTTCTGCTGGTAATGGAAGATGATTACGTTAGGCTCTTTATTTTTGGATTTTGGATTGATAAAGACGCCAGTGGCTTTGGTTAAGGGTGAATCAGCATTATATTCTGGATTTTCTTTTCTTTTCTTTTTTTTGGTGGTTTTCCTCTCTTTTCTTTTCTTCTCTTTGTATTTTGTCTCTTTATAGAAACACATTGTAATAATTTACCTTGACGTGGGTTTTAGTAGTTTCAATCAATAACTCTGAAGAACTAGTTTTTGCAGATGTTTTGTTTGTTTGCAGTTGGTGTTCACTGAATTTTGAGTCATTACAGGGAAATGAAACAGATGCATAGATGTACAGGGAGTGTTCGGCCCTGTTTAACAAGGCATTATGCGATCCTCGTTCTAGTCCTCACAAACCTCGCTCTTCAGCAATTTTCCTAAATTGCTGACCTTAGGTCGACTTGCCACTCGATTGATTAAAGATGGTCAATCCACCCGGTTGTCTAAAACTACCAGAATGGCTGAAACGGGCTGAAGCCAACATAAACAGAGTAATCGCGACATAGTAAGTCTTTGACCTTCCCCCTTTGTTTATTTGCTAATCTGATATGTATTTTCAGCGTGCTCGTTTCGATTTTGTCTTGAAGATCCAACCAGTTCGTTAAACTCCTTAACCTGATTGTTGTAATTGTAGTGGTTATATGACCTATAGTATGCATTACAATAAAGGGTCACATTTTCAGTTTTGGAGTCGTCATGCTAGGGATCATTAAGTAGAAAAGGTTGTAAAACTGGATTTTACCAGTCAGGAGAAGCTTTGAGCCTTCCCGATTATGTGCCTTCTTCTTTTATGCCCGTATTCCTAGTATGTTCTCTTGGTAACTTGTGAAGACTATCTAATGAAATTATGGAAAGAAAACAAGGCACTAGATCTGATGGACCCGACATTGAGCAAGACTCTCAATGAAACGAGTTATTGAAAAGTTTCTATATTGTATGACTATTGTGCAAACAAGATGATCAAAATGATTGTCCGACAGTGTCAAATGTGATCTTAAGTGAAAGCGGAAGTCCTCCATGTCCTAAGCAACCAGCCTTTGTTGTGAAAAGTTCTCTTTCTGGCAGAGCGTATTCTGCTGATAAACTATTATCCAAAAACGAGTTAACAGATAACTTAAATCAAGGCCAGTAACAACTCGGGATTCGATTTGAGCTCGTCTTTGTGCCTTAAACAAAAGATCTTCATTGTTCTTATAAATTAGAGGCCCTAGTATTTCAGCTGCTGCTTCTATTCTAGTCAACCATAAACGTGTTAGAATGAGGAATAGAAGGAATTGATAGTGCATTGGTGGATATGTGGTCATTCGGTGGTCTATTTCTTACTATGAAACATGGAGCTCTATATTTTTCAAGTAGCATGGAGTAAATGTATAAGAAGGCTAGCAACTTAACACAGTATTATAAAAAAAAAAAATAAAAAAATCCATGATTCATGCTTTGAATGTTTAGATGTTAAACCTTTATGATATTCTTAAAGATAAAATAAATTGCGTACCTTTCCCTTCTCAAAGTTAGCACAACTTAATGATACATGTCTTAAAAATTTGTTATTCATGTAGCATTTTTATTAAAACTGATATATAATTGAGAGCAATCAATAATGATGCAGAACTTTTAGAGGCAAGATGACTTCAAGTTTCTACAAATTGCCCAAATTCAGCCAAATAATGAGTAATTAAATAAATAAATAAGAGAGAATTATGTAGTAGGGTGGAAAAAAAAAGAAGATAACTTGACGAGGCTCTGACGGTAAAAACTATGTGCGATAGAAATACCAAGAGTTTGATTTAGGAAAATATCGTTGTCAGGGGTGTTTGTATAAAAAATATAATAATTTCAAGGGAAATTATGGGAATAAAAAAGAACTAAATAATACTTCCTATTTTTGTAAATTAAATATAAATGTATATGTAACGAATGTATGTGTCATTAAAGCGATATATAATGTGAAAAATTCATTGGCAAAAAGCTTAATCCGTGAAATATTCAGAACATAAAAGTACATAATTAAATTCAATCATTCTTCATAATGGGAGGTGGAAGTAATTTTCTTTATATGTTTCTTTGAGATCAAGAGGAGTATTCAACACGGCTCTAGAAAAGATCAGAACAACAATTCCATTGCTTTCTAAAAGGAAAAGTCTCCTTTAGATTTTTTATTTTTTATGTTTTGTTGGAGAATCTCCTTTTGATTGGATTAGTCAATGTCTTACTACCATGGTGGGGTACGTTGTGAAGAATTTTATAATCTAAAGAGAAGACTAATATCTTTGTAATTATTTTTTTCTCTAGCTAAATAAAAAGTTGCGTGTAAATTTACAAAGAGCTTGGTTGGTGCACTTCCTTGTATTCTAAAGGGTTAAAAGCAAAAGACATCCCAGGACCACAAAGTGTTAAAAAAGGGCAAAAAAAAAAAACAAAAGTTGATGTATTCTACACTCCACCTTCCATCCAACACAAGAATTCACCAAGCATCTTCCAACACCAATAGCAATTTTTTTTTTTTTAATCTTTCTGTTTGCATAGCTAATTATTCATGTGCAATTTAGGCCTTCTAGACGTAGCGTTGCCTTTTTTGGAAAAATACCTTTCTTGAGCAGTGTCACAAGTTTGTACAGGAGTTGTAAGCCCTTCACGAGCCGGAGACGAAGTCCTCATTTAAAGTCATTTGGGACTAGTAGGACATTTGGTTGCAACCTGTAAGCAAGCGAAGGAGCTTGTTATATCATGTTTTGCAACTTACCAGCTGTAGGTCCTCAACTGCAAGTAGAGCAGAAAGTTCAACAACTTTGATGTGTGGCAACCCAAAAAATATGGATCACAGAGCAAGCACCATTTCCTGGTTAGTGCTTTCTTATATCTTCATGATCATTATCTTATCATTTTGCTATGCTAGAGATGTCATTGAACATGACACTCCGATTCGGGATAACGGAGAGACTCTTGTCTCGGCGGGAGGAAGATTTGAACTGGGATTTTTTACCCCGAATGGAAGTTTAGATCGAAGGCGATACGTCGGGATATGGTACACGTTTTCTCCACTTACAGTTGTATGGGTTGCAAACAGAGACGATGCATTGGTCAACTCCACCGGAGTTTTTGCGGTCCAAGATGGTAACGCCCATGTACTGAACGGAAGTACTGGAAACTCTTTATGGTCAACAGGGCTTGAAACATCTCGGTCTTCAAACCGAACAGTGAAGCTCATGGATTCTGGAAATTTGGTGTTAAGAGAAGGTACCGAGCGCGGGGAGATTCTATGGGAGAGCTTTAAAAATCCAACCAATACGTTTCTACCGGACATGGAGATGGATGCAAACATGATATTGAAGTCATGGAGAAAAGAAGATGATCCAGGAAGTGGGGGCTTCACTTTTAAACAAGATGATCGAGAAGGAGAAAATCAGTTTATTACCATGAATAAATCAACGCCTTACTGGAAAAGTGGGGGTAAAATTTCAAGCTCAGACAAGATGCCTGATTCTATCGTTTACATGTTATCAAAGACGAACAAAAATTTACCAAGACGAAGCAACATGGATTACAATGGTACAAGGCTCATGATTAGTTTTGATGGACATATCCAGTACTACAACTGGGATAAAAGCACAAAGGCTTGGGATCTCGTATGGTCGGAACCAAGGGACCAGTGCAGCATCTTTAATTTTTGTGGAAAGTTTGGAAGCTGCAATGCTGACAATAGCAATAGCTTGGCGTGCAAATGTTTGCCAGGATTCAAACCAAGCTACCCAGAGCAGTGGAAGTCTGGAGACTTTTCGGGTGGCTGCAACAGAGCAGCATCATGCAGCGATGATAAGTTCTTGAGCTTTAAGATGATGAATGTAGGAAACACAGGCTCATCAGACTCTCCAGTCAACAACGATACAGAATGCAGGATAGAGTGCCTTGGAAAATGCACGTGCATGGCTTATTTATTTCAGGCGGCTGAAAACACCACGCTGAGGAGGGGGGATTCTAGTACTAGTACCAGCTCCTGCACAATATGGCTACAAGAACTGCATGATCTTCGGGAGGGGTATGCTGATGTTGGCCACAGCCTCGTTGTCCGTGTTCGCATAGCATCGTCAGATTTGGGTAATGTTTAATTTATTTTGTTTAGCAATTATGCTGGAAACTTTTTCACTTTTAGATATGATTCTGCTCTAACCATATTGTTCAATTCAGCAAAGTGCTTCCAAAATTAGAAAGATTGCATTTCTTTGGTATAACGTCCTTCCAAATAAATGAGTAAAATTGTCTTGCACCCTTCAAAAAAGACGGTAAAAAAAAAGTCTTGGCAAAATCATTGTAATGTTTTTTTTTTTTTTGTCAAGTATTTAATGACATTGATGACATACCAAATGCAGGATCAACTGTGAGAAACTGTGCTCCTTGTGGTACAACCTCGATTCCCTATCCCCTGAGCACCGGACCCAATTGTGGTGACCCTATGTACTCCAGTTTCAAGTGCGACAACTCCACCGGCAGGGTTACTTTCCAGGCAATTACTGGAGATTACCCAGTCATTAGCATTGATCCAGAAATGCGAAAATTCATCATTGAAGTTCAGAACGTGAACAATTGTGATAGTAGCAATTCAAGTGGCAAAATTTTGCAGCTCAACCAGTCCTTGCCATTTAATGTAAACACTAGTTGCGCTCCTGAAATGCGCAATATTAGTTCTCAAATTTCTTCTAGAAGTAGAAATGAGGTAGAAATTGGCTGGGAGCTACCTCCAGAGCCTACGTGTACTTCAGATGCAGAGTGCAAGGAATGGCCAAATTCAAATTGCAGTTATGCAACAACTGATAGAAAGAAGAGGTGCCTTTGCAATACAAACTTCAAGTGGGATGGTCATATATTAAACTGTTCCCGTGTTCAAGGTGAGAACATTATTTATCCCTAAATCATGACGATGCAACTTGAGTTTGCTGAAAAGAATTTCTTTCATTCATTTTCCTTATTCAAGAGCAATCATATTTGTCAAGAAATAAGAACAAATATAAAAAGTGGTTTCACATGTTACATTTTGTAAGTTTTGATCTGATTAAATATTCTGTCACCACAAGTACAATGATTGATAATCGTCTTCCCAGTTCATATAAATCTGTTCCTTTCTGCTTCTTTGCTGAAGGTACTATTCATCAACCCCCAGAGGAAAGTCCTCCTGGAAAAGGAACATCTTTGGCTCTGATTGTTGTGTCAATAGTTGCGAGTACTGTAGCTGCTCTGGCATGCTTTTTTATTTCTTTTATCATTTGGAGAAGAAAAATGTCCAAAAAACAAGGTGAGCACTAGTCATTATGCATCATAACATACAGATTAACCCAGTCCATTTGCGTGAAAACTAAACCATTTAGAGATTGATTAACCCAGAAAACAGAAGATCTGATCAAAGAAGTAAAGAGTTGCTTAGGTTAGACACTCAAAGACGTATCAAACACCTGATGACTTCTGGAGAGTTCGAGGAAGAACATGAGGAAAACATAGATGTACCCTTCTTCGACTTTGAAAGCATTATAGCTGCGACTGATGATTTCTCAGACGCAAACAAACTCGGTAAAGGTGGATATGGTCCTGTTTATAAGGTACCTTTAGCAATCTCTGCTCGTCCTTGTTCATTCCAACAATTTATTGGTTAATAATTTTTTATGCGAACCTCCGTCACAGGGAAAATTTCCAGCAGGTCAAGAAATCGCAGTGAAGAGGCTTTCAAGTGTTTCAGGACAAGGATTGCAAGAATTTAAGAATGAGGTGGTTTTGATTGCAAAACTTCAACATCGAAATCTGGTTAGACTTCGAGGATATTGCATAAAAGGAGAGGAAAAGATTTTACTCTACGAGTACATGCCTAATAAAAGTTTAGATTCCTTCATATTCGGTAACACTATCTGCCCTGCATGGTATTCTGCATCTTGATTGGTAACACCTTATTTTTCACAAATAGCTAAAATATATTCTTGCATGAAAATTGTTTGAAATGCAAGATGAGACAAAAAGCGTGTTACTGGACTGGGAGATGCGCTTTAACATCATCCTGGGGATAGCTCGAGGGCTTCTCTATCTTCATCAAGACTCAAGACTGAGGATCATTCATAGAGATTTGAAAACCAGCAATATTCTTCTAGACCAGGATATGGAACCCAAAATATCTGACTTTGGCTTGGCCAGAATTGTTGGAGGCAAACAGACTGAGGCAAACACAAGCAGAGTTGTTGGGACATAGTAAGTTTCGTCTAGACAGTAAAATTTTCCAAACATGTTGTTATTGCATAATCTATTGACTGCTATAATCTGTTACTCCAATGCAGTGGATACATGTCTCCTGAGTACGCACTAGAGGGACTTTTCTCAGTCAAATCCGACGTTTTTAGCTTTGGTGTAGTTCTACTCGAGATACTTAGTGGAAAAAGGAACACAAGACTTGTTCACGAGTCCAAACCACCTTTGACTCTCTTGGGTTATGTGAGCTTGTGTTATAGCTTTCTGCTTTTTTTATCAAGAGTGAAGTTCAAATGAAAAATTGATCGACATTTTTCTCAGGCATGGAGACTCTGGACAGAAAACAAGGTGTTGGACTTGATGGACCCAACTTTGCATGGGAGTTGCAAAGAAGACCAATACTTGAAGTGCTTCAAAGTTGGGCTTTTATGCGTACAAGAAGACCCAAGTGAACGGCCCACCATTGCAAGTATCATAAGCATGCTTGACAGTGAATCTTCAGCTGTTCCAACTCCGCAACAACCAGCCTTTGTCCTGAGGAAAGGTTCTCTTGTAGCTTCTTCTTCTTCTTCAAGTAAACCAGATACCATTGCGGAAATGACGGCCACTCTAGAAGAGGGTCGGTAGTATAGAATTAAGGCATCTCATTCTTAGCAACATATTATCTAATTGTTTTTTTTATTGCTGGTACACCATACACTTAGCCTTTCTTTTCAAGGTAGTGGTATTGATAAAAGGAGGGTGGGACACCAAAAATTAAAAAAAAAGGAAGCAAAGTTGTTAAAAAGTGTGAAGTCTAATTCAAATTCCGTCGAATAATCACCTTACGTAGAGGATTAAGGGAAAAAAAGAGCTAGAGGCAAGGAAATATGCAGTCTAGTGCCATAGGAACACGGGGCCGCATGGGCAGAGAGTGCGTGTTAGGGTGCCAAAAAGCAGCACAGTTGCACGCGAGTTGAGTGAAAAACTTAGAGCGTACCTAAAACATGCGCGGCAAAGCCATGTAAAGGGCGCAGTCATGCGCTTTTGAGGCTGGACGCGAGGAGAGCTTTTCTTGGGGTTTTTTGTTTTCTTTTTCTTGTGAATCTATAAGTAAGACATTGCAAGGGTTATTTTGTATAACTCAAAAAATATAGAGTGAGAGAGCCTAGAGAGAAAAATTTAGAGATTGTACAATTTTTCTCTTTTAAACTTTTTTATCATTATAGTGAATTGTTGTAGCAACTGAAAGTGGGAATAGTGTTATTGTTTGTAAAGTTGCAACAGCAATTACAGAGACAATTTTGAAGGAAGGAATATTTTTTTTTTTTTTTTTGTAAAGAACACTAGAGATTATGTCGAAGAAGAGAGATTTTTTTTTTTTTCATTGAATTCAGTACTTACAATTAAAGACTTAAAAATAACTAACCACTAAGATTTTGTCCTATAATTAGGCCACGATTAAACACATAAAAATAGAACATTAACTACCTCCTGGAAACTAGGAAACAAACTTTGAAATATTCAATACAGAACAAAAAAAAATATTCTGCAAACGTGGCAGCAGTCCTAAACACAACAGCTAACACTCCTCCTTGCTTTAGAGATTGCAAACACCAAGTTTCATTCTTAGGAACTTGAACTTGCTAGCTGGTAAGGATTTAGTAAAAACATCAACTATTTGCTCTTCTGTTTTGCAATAAACAAGAGTTACAGCACCATTCTTCTGCACTTCCCTCAAGAAAAACAACTTGATGTTGAAATGTTTAGTTTTCCCGTGAAAAATTGGATTGTGAGAAATAGTAATTGCAGCTTGGTTATCAACAAAGATCTTAGTGTCTTCTTTCTGCTCAAGATGAAGATTACTCAAAATCTTCCTTAGCCACAAAGCTTAATTTACAGCAGCAGTTGCAGCAACAAACTCTGCTTCAACAGTAGATTGAGCTACTGTTTCTTGTTTTTTTGAACTCCATGAAAAAACTCTTGATCCAAAACTAAAACAGTACCCTGCGGTACTTTTTATGTCATCAATAGATCCTGCCCAGTCACTATCAGAGAAACCAAACAACTTGAACTCCTTGCTTTTCTTGAACTTGATGCCAAAGTTGATTGTGCCTTTGATGTATCTAACCACCCTCTTAGCAGCCTTCAAGTGTATTTCACTTGCACAGTGCATGAACCGAGTTAAAGTATTCACAGCAAGCAACATGTCAGGCCTTGTTGCTGTAAGATACATCAAGCACCCAATCAAACTTCTAAAGTGTGCCTGATCCACTTTTTTGGTTCCATCTTCCTTGCTCAACTTTTCCTTTTGATTCGTAGGAGTGCTCATTGACTTGCAATCTTCCATATGAAACTTTTTGAGAATTTCCTTTGCATACTTCTTTTGACAAATGAAAACTTCATCTTGACTTTACTTGATCTCCATTGTGAGAAAATAAGTCATCAATTCAAGATCAGTCATCTCAAATATTTTCATCATTTTCAGCTTAAATTCATCAATCAAAGCTGCATTATTTCCAGTCACCAAAAGATCATCAACATAAAGAGAAAGAACAAGAATATTACCCTCACAGTGCTTGATGTAAAGAGTGGACTCAGATAAGCTTTTTACAAAGCCTAAACTTAGCAGATGATTGTCAATTCTGTTGTACCAGGCTCTTGGAGCTTGCTTCAATCCATAGAGAGCCTTTTTGAGGAGATAAACTTTGTCTTCTTCTCCTTTCTTCACAAAGCCTTTGGGTTGTTCAACATAGATTTCTTCTTGCAAGAAACCATATAGAAATGCTGACTTAACATCCAACTGGTACACTTTCCAGCCCTTTTGTGCTGCAACAGCAAGTAGCAGCCTAATGGTGTCTAGCTTGGCCATTGGTGCAAATGTGTCTGAGTAGTCCACTCCAAAAATCTGAGGGTAGCCTTTAACCCCAAGCCTCGTCTTGTGCTTGCTGATGGAGCCATCAGCATTTAGCTTGGTTTTGAACACCCATTTGACCCCAATGACTTTTCTATCTTGAGGTCTGTAAACAAGCTGCCATGTCTTGTTTTTCTCGATCATGTGTAACTCCTCTTTCATTGCAATCGTCCAATTTTGATCAAGTTATGCTTCTTCAAAACCTGCAGGCTCACAAACTGCAATATTGCATCTTTGATAAACATCAAAAAGTAATCTCGTGCCTCTGACTGGAATGTTATCCACCATCTCATTTTGCCAATCTTCATTTCTCTGCCCCTCGACGTTTCTGATAGGAAAGTTTAGCTTTAGTTGATTTGAGTCCTTTAAAGTCTCCCAGTTCCATTCTTCATTTTCCACAAAGTGCACATCTTTGCTTATGACAATATTCCCCGTTTGTGGCTGAAAGACTTTGTAAGCTTTGGATATTGTGTTGTAGCCTACGAAGATGCCTTGTACTGCCTTCTTGTCTATTTTATCACGCTTAACCTGAGGAATATAGGTGACGCACAAACAACCAAACACTTAAGGAAGTTTAGAGACGGTTTATATCCATACCAAGCTTCGAATGGTGTCTTATTCTTCACTGCCTTTATGGGAAGCCTATTCTGAAGAAAAACTGTTGTATTCGCTGCCTTAGCCCATAATTACTTTGGTAAGTTTTTCTCGTGTAGCATGCATCTTGTTGTTTCTAGTATATATCTGTTTCTTCTCTCACTAACTCCATTTTGTTGTGCAGTGTAGGGAGCAGTAAGCTGGTGTTCTATGCCCGCTTCCTAGCAAAATAAATTGAATTCTTTTGAGGTGTATTCTTTTCGATTATCTGACCTTAGAACTTGAATGTTGTAGCCATTTTGGTTTTCCACCATTTTCTTGAACTTTCAAAACACTCCAGCCACTTTTGACTTGAATTTTAAGAAAAAAATCCAGCATAATCTTGTAAAATCATCAATGAAGGCAATACAATAAAGGCTACCTTTGAGAAAGGGTGTTCTTTGTGGTCCGGCTAGATCGGTGTGGATCAATTGAAGCTTCTGTGTTGCTCTTCAAGTTGTTTTTGAAAATGGTTGTCTGTGTTGCTTTCCATATTGACACGCTTGGCAATGAGGAAGAAAATCTTCTAAAACAGGTAGATCCCTTACTAATTGCTTTGTTTGAAGCAATAATAGTCCTTGATGATGATAATGATCGAGCCTCTTGTGCCATATCTCCGTGACACTTTCCTTGGTAAGAAAGGCAACTTGCTCCTCCTCTAATGGATTAAGTGTGAAGCTCTTTCCTCTCATCTTGACCTTGAACATCTCTTGACCAGATGCATCCTTTATTAGGCAATATTTGTCTTCAAAATGTACTTTGAAGCCTTTCTCTATCAACTGACCAACACTTAACAAATTTTGGTCAATTTCTGGAACATAGAGAACATCAGAGATAAGTTTTGTACCTAAACAACTTGCAATTGCAATAGTGCCTTTTCCTTTGATTGCTATATGTTGTCCATTGCCAATTTTGACTTTTAAAGTCTCCGTGCTTCTTAATTCCTTGAACAGCTCCTTGTCATGTGTCATATGGTTAGTGCAACCACTATCAATTAACCAGCTCTCACTTGAATCACTGCTTGAGAAGCAAGTAGCAACAAAGAGCTGATCCTCCTCCTCTTGATCAGCAACTTGAGCATCTGCTTCTTGCTACTGAATTTTACTTTTGCAAATCACAGTTTCATGACCAAGTTGGTTACACCTGCTGCATTTTGCATCAGGTCTCCTCCAACATTTGAAAGGAGGATGACCCTTTTTGCCACAATGTTGGCATGGAGGATGATTTCCCTTCGGACCTCTGGTCTTGTTCTTGTTGTTGTTTGCTGTAGCATTGCGGTTTGCTATAGCATCGCCACTTGTAGCAAAATTCCTCTTATTCTTCTTCTTCCTCATTTTCCCTCCTTCTTGATGCTTGACTGGCAGTGCTCCTTCAACGGCTCCTTCTTGCCTCATGACCCTTCTTTGCTTTTGTGCATGTAAAGCATTTAAGAGCTCTGCGAAGGTAATCTTGGATAGATCCTTGGTGTTCTCCAAGGTCGCAATGGTTGTCTCAAACTTTTCAGGCACCGTTACTAGGATTTTTTCAACAATCCTCGAGTTGGGTAGGTCAAAACCGAGCAGTCTTACCTTATTGGCAATGCTTAGAAGTTTGTCAAAATACTCTTTAATGGTTTCTAATTCCTTCATTTTCTGCAGTTCAAAATCTCTAATCAAATTCAGCACTTGTATCCCTTTGATCCTCTCATTTCCTTCATACTTTATTTTGAGATAATCCTAGATTGCTTTTGCTGATTTGAGTGACATGATTCAAATGAAGATAGTCGATGAAACGGCAGCAAACAAACAAGCCTTTGCTTTTGACTTCTTCATTTTTCTGTCCTTCTGGTTCTTGATCTGGGCCATTGTGGGATTGTTTGGCAGAGAAGGAACTTCGTAATCCTCTTCTACAGCTTCCCAAAGATCCAGTGCATCCAGGTAGGTCTCCATGCTCACAGTCCAAATCTGATAATTTTCCATCTGTCAAACACTGGAGGAGCAATTGATGAAAAACTAACTTCTGTGTCCATGGCATTCATTTGAATTCAATCTCAGACTCTCACAGGTTCCTTAAGAAAAATGCTCTGATACCAATTGTTGTTGTTTGTAAAGTTGCAATAGCAATTACAGAGACAATTTTGAAGGAAGGAATAATTTTTTTTTTTTTTTTTGGTAAAGAACACTAGAGATTATGTCGAAGAAGAGAGATTTTTTTTTTCATTGAATTCAGTACTTACATTTAAAGACTTAAAAATAACTAACCACTAAGATCTTGTCCTATAATTAGGCCACGATTAAACACATAAAAACAGAACATTAACAACCTCCTAGAAACTAGGAAACAAACTTTGAAATATTCAAAACTGAACAAAAAAATATATTCTGCAAATGTAGCAGCAATCCTAAACACAACAGCTAACACATAGCTCTCATATTGAACGTGACCCAATATATAGTTGTGTGTGCTCTTATTTATTTTTTGTTTTACATATTTTTCACTTTTGTTGAAAGTAAGGCCTCTAATTCACAATAAAGTTTCATTAACATAATGGTTTAAAGAAAAAAAAAAAGAAGGAAAAATAATGGGATTAAGAAGCAAACTAAAATGGATATAACTAATATTAAGACCTCAGAATGTGCTGCAAATCAACAGACTTCACTTCCTAATTTCAGTACAAAACATGTGCTGAACTAATTGCCTAAAGCTTAATATAAACGATAAATTTTTACTTTGCATGGTGCAGTATACCTCTCCTTTACTCACAGACTGAAAATGGATTGTCTTGAAACCACACCTCCAGTTAAAACCACGATGTGAACTCGCATTCCCTTTTCTAAAGTAAAGTTGATTATCACCAGCCAAAAAAACAGCACAGAAAAATGGACCCGCTTTCTTGCTGGATGATAAATATTGTTATAAATAGATGCTTGAAAATCTCATTTCTATTAAAGCAGGATATGACAAAAACACCAATTGCATATTCTGTTCTGACTGGGGATTGACTCTCTAAGGTGAATATACACAGTTATTTGTATGGCCTTAAAGTTGTTGACCAAGCCCATAAAGAAACAGGTTGGTTGATTAAGTTTGCCTATCCGTTATAAAATCAGCTAAGAAAACATAACATAATCAAACTTTAATATATTCTTTGAAGAAAGACGTAAATAGCATTTTTAAATTTTTTCAAATAAATAACAGGTTTTAATATATTTTAAATAAATAATTTACTTACTACATTTAAAACATTCTATTAACCTTTTCAAGTTTTTTAGAAAAATGTTATTTACTATATTATGATTTTCATTATATTTATCTATTTATTTTCTTAGTCTTTCTTAAACTTTGTTGAAAGTTTTTTTTGATGGACAAGACGAGAACAATCGCTAGTGGAAGTGTGGGACATCTTGTTAAAGCAAGGAAGCAAGTGATTTGATCAGTTTGCTAATTTGTAGGCAAAAATGTACCACCTTAATCATATCAATTTTTCCCCCAAATATTTAAAAAAAAAAAGAAAAAAGAAAAAAGAAAAAAGAAAAAGATATGGATTGCAAGAACAAGCACCAGTCCGATATTGTTGACGAATCTGCCATGATCTTATTGTTGTACACGTTCTGTTTTGTGTTCTTCTCGTCTACTAATTTGCACCGCAAGAGATACTATGAGCCGTGATGACTGGATTTCGGATAATGGGAAGGAAAATAACAATCTGGCCTCAGCTGGAGGGGAATTCGAGCTTGGTTTCTTCAGTCCTAATGGAACTAGTTCCGAAATTGGTATTAGAAGATATGTTGGAATATGGTATTACAACTTGTCTCCACGGACCATTGTATGGGTTGCAAACAGAAGCAGTCCGCTACTGAATTCCTGTGGAGTTATCAGAATCACAGAAGATGGCAACCTCCAAATATTGGATGCAAATACCGGAAAATCTTATTGATCTACCGGTCTCGTAAAGTCCTCATCATTATCATCTTCAAACCCGTCAGTTATGCTCATGGACACAGGAAATTTGGTGTTG
Organism: Artocarpus hirsutus; assembly: GCA_946598075.1. NCBI lineage: Eukaryota > Viridiplantae > Streptophyta > Magnoliopsida > Rosales > Moraceae > Artocarpus > Artocarpus hirsutus. Next base: position 7,093 of record CAMOHE010045284.1, on the reverse strand, counting down.
AGAGAGAACATGAATGATCATACAACGAGCTTGTGGGAAAGCTTCAGAGACTCAACTAATGAGTTTTTACCAGGCATGAGATGGACGAAGACTCTGGATTGACTTCGTGGAAAGGCAAAGATGATCCAGAGACACGGGATTTCAGGTTTATACAGGATAGAGACAGCGAAGACCGATACGTGATCAGGAAAAATTCGGTTACTTATTGGAAAAGTGGAGGGGCGGGAGAGTTTTTCGGCTCAGCTGAGAATATGCCAGACTTGATAGTCAACTTGTTATCAAATTCCAGCAATTCAGACTCTTTGGTATGAGGCCTGTGATCAAGTCGAACGGAACAATTCAAATTGGGATGAGAAGAAGCAGGTTTGGTCATTGAGATGGTGGGAACCGGGAGACAAGTGCAGTGTGTTCAACGCCTGCGGGTACTTTGGAAGCTGCAACAGCGAGAACAGGTTGGCCTGCAAATGCTTGCCTGGATTCAAGCCGAAATACCCGGAGAAATGGAACTCAGGGGATTTCTTAAATGGCTGCCACAGTGAAAGTGAGCACTGCGGTGAGAATAACAAGACGGAGTTCTTGACATCAAAGATGATGAGAGTAGGCTACCCAGAATCAGGAAGCTTCCCCGTCAACAGAAAATAGTATTAGGCTCATTCATTTCAGCCAGCTAAGAACACCATTAGCATTAGGAGGGATTCTGCACTGTGCTGGACATGGCTGGGGTATCTCAATAATCTTCTGAAGGATTATGGCCCCGGTGGCCGCAAGTTCTTTGTCCGAGTCATCTTGTCAGATTTGGGTAACTCTAGTCTGTTTGGTTCATAGATTTGAATAGAGAATTTGAATGAAAATTTAAATTTTTGTAAGAGAAAATATTGTAATAAATTTATCCAAGTTTTATAAAAATGCACGAACCAAATGCATTGATACTTTTACTGGTGATCATCATGCATGGTTAATTTTTAACCAATCACAAATTCATATATCAGGACTCTGAGCTTCTTTGAAAAATTTATGATGATAGTTCTATAGCCGGTACAAATTTATGGAAATACTAATCATGCAGCCCCGTCAGAAAAAGTTTGCATACCATTGTTAGCTTATGAGAGAAAACAATGAATAGTTTTAGGCAACAACCAAAAAAAATGAATAGTTTTAGGCAACAAAATGAGATTAAATAAATCAAATTTTGTACAACGTTACAACCAAATGAAAATGACCGTTTTACATGTGTATCTAAAATGCAAAACTGAGCATCCTTTATACAGGAGCGTGCCACTTTACATTAAAATGGCCACAAGTGAGACAGAATATAAAACCATACCATGCTCCATTAACACACGAAGAATAAGGATTTTAAGTTTTTTTTTTAAAAAAAAAATTCTGCATTGAACTTGAAATGGAATTTGCGCAAAACTACACTTTTATTGTAACCCCAAATATTTCCAAAACTAAAAAAAGAAAAGATCGGTTTTAAGATAATACACTTTTGAAAGATAAGGCATCCTTCAGAAAATTAGTTCAGTTAATTAGCCAGATATCATAACAAGATTTGTGGGTAAGTGGTATTTTTTAATTGTTTTATCTTTAAGCAAATTGCCAAAGTTTTAAAAAATTAGTAAAATAACACTGTTTTTTTTAAATGGTTAACCAAATTATGTAATGATGTTAATGAGCATGTATTAACATTAATCAATAATGTACTAATTTGTGGTTTATCACTAATTTTACTTAGTTTCCAATTAACTTAGCAATTTATTAATAATTAACCTATCTTAGTTAATGATTATAACTAATTTTACTCAATGATTTTTTGTTTTATCGATAATAAATCATGAGTAAATCAATGATAAACTAGTGTATTATTAATAAAATATAATTAATCAATAATTTATGGATGTCAATCATTCCCTCTTTTTTTGAAAATTTTGGCTATTTAATTAAGAAGGCGGCCAAAATGGATCATTTGCCTAATTTTTAGTCCGTGAAATATTATATGTTAATCAGCAAGCTACTAGAAATTTGTAACTGTAACACCCGAATATTATATGTTAATCAGCAAGCTACTAGAAATTTGTAACTGTAACACCCGGCAACTTCCATGTAGCGGATTATGCCAAATGAAGAATGACGTTAAGTATTTTCTTTAGTAATATATGACTTTAAGTTACTGACTATTTTATTTTAAGTATTATGACAGGTGACGGTCACGTGAAATTAATATGCTCAATGTGTTCATGTCATTTACGTTGTATGCTTGATAATAATTTTGTAATAAATCAATGTTTTGTTATATTTTACTCCAAAGCGGATAAATTTTTGACTGATTGAAGAGGCTAACTAGCTGGCAAGAAAACTTAGTTATATCGAATCTTCTATTTTTACTTATCACAGTCCAAGTCTATCCTCCAAATTTATCAGTAATTATATTATTTTTAAATTGCATATCAAAGTTGTACTGTTGTTGATCTTAAAATCATTTATAGACTGCATAAACATAAATTTGACCATTTCTATATTCTACCTCGGTATCGATATAGTCTTTGACAGTGTCAATTCCTAAACTCAGGTAGCATTTTTATTGAAAATACTTGAAACACCCGTTATTTTAACGGGTATGATTTTTTGTAAAATCATAAGAATAAAATGTCACTTTAGCATTTTTACTAAGTCTCCGTAGTAAATATTTTAAATCTACCTATCACTTATATCTACCAACCTGGTCCCGCTACATTAATGCTCAATTAAATAGCATCCTTATCATTGGGAGACATAAAATTAATTCACCTCAACTACTAGGAGACATCGATATGTTTTCTCAACCATATTTTTAATGCTTCCTTTATCTTCTTCTACAACATACCCCATTTG